>ML664177.1:49487950-49669606 GCA_007570785.1 Antilocapra americana
GATTGGATACAGAAACAAGACCCCTATATATGTTGTCTACAAGAGACCCACCTCCAACCTAGGGACACATATAGACTGAAAGTTAAAGGCTGGAAAAAGATATTCCATGCGAATAAAGACCAAAAGAAAGCAGGAGTGGCAATACTCATATCAGATAAAGTAGACTTTAAAATAAAGGCAGTGAAAAGAGATAAAGATGGACATTACATAATGATCAAAGGATCAATCCAGGAAGAAGAAATAACAATTATAAATATTTATGCACCTAACTTAGGAGCTCCACAATATTTAAGGCAAATGCTAACAAGTATGAAAGGGGAAATTAACAACAACACAATAATAGTGGGAGACTTTAATACACCACTCACACCAATGGATAGATCAACTAGACAGAAAAGTAACAAGGAAATTCAAACTTTAAATGATACAATAGACCAACTAGACCTAATTGATATCTATAGGTCATTCCACCCCAAAACAAGGAATTTCACCTTTTTCTCAAGCGCACACGGGACCTTCTCCAGGATAGATCACATCCTGGGCCATAAATCTAACCTTGATAAATTCAAAAATATTGAAATCATCCCAAGCATCTTTTCTGACCACAATGCAGTGAGATTAGATATCAACTACAGGAGAAAACCTTTCAAAACTTCCAACATATGGAAGCTCAACAACACACTGCTGAATAGCCATCTCTTCTTAATATCTTCTGCTTCTGTTACATCCATACCATTTCTGTCCTTTATCAAGCTCATCTTTGCATGAAATGTTCCCTTGGTATCTCTAATTTTCTTGAAGAGATCTCTAGTCTTTCCCATTCTGTTGTTTCCCTCTATTTCCTTGCACTGATCATTGAGGAAGGCTTTCTTATCTCTCCTTGCTCTTTTTGGAAATCTGCATTCAAATGAGAATATCTTTCCTTTTCTCCTTTGCTTTTTGCTTCTCTTCTTTTCGCAGCTATTAGTAAGGCCTCCTCAGACAACCATTTTGCTTTTTTGCATTTCTTTTCCATGGGGATGGTCTTAATCCTTGTCTCCTGTACAATGTCATGAACCTATCTCCATAGTTCATCAGGCACTCTGTCTATCAGATCTAGTCCCTTAAATCTATTTCTGACTTCTACTATATAATCATAAGGGATTTGATTTAGGTCATACCTGAATAGTCTAGTGGTTTTCTCTACTGTCTTTAATTTCAGTCTGAATTTGGCAATAAAAGTTCATGATCTAAAGATATGGAAATACCAGACCACCTGACCTGTCTCTTGAGAAACCTGTAGGCAGGTCAAGAAGCAAGAGTTAGAAGTGGACAGGGAACAACAGACTGGTTCCAAATAGGAGAAGGAGTGTGCCAAGGCTGTATATTGTCACCCTGCTTATTTAACTTATTTTCAGAGTACATCATGAGAAACGCTGGGCTGGAAGAAGCACAAGCTGAAATCAAGATTGCTGGGAGAAATATCAGTAACCTCAGATATGCAGGTGACACCACCCTTATGGCAGAAAGTGAAGAAGAACTAAAAAGCCTCTTGATGAAAGTGAAAGAGGAGAGTGAAAACGTTGGCTCAAAGCTCAACATTAAGAAAACTAAGATCATGGCATCCAGTTCCATCAGTTCATGGCAATTTAATGCAGAAACAGTGGAAACAATGTCAGACTTTATTTTGGGGGAGTTCCAAAATCATGGCAGATGGTGATTGCAGCCATGAAATTAAAAGACGCTTACTCCTTGGAAGGAAAGTTATGACCAATTAGACAGCATATTGAAAAGCAGAGACATTACTTTGCCAACAAAGGTCTGTTTAGTCAAGGCTATGGTTTTTCCAGTGGTCACGTATGAATGTGAGAGTTGGACTGTGAAGAAAGCTGAGCACCAAAGAATTGATGCTTTTGAACTGTGGTGTTGGAGAAGACTCTTGAGAGTCCCTTGGACTGCAAGGAGGTCCAACCAGTCCATCCTAAAGGAGATCAGTCCTGGGTGTTCATTGGAAGGCCTGATGTTGAAGTTGAAACTCCAATACGTTGGCCACCTCATATGAAGAGCTGACTCATTGGAAAAGACCCTGATGCTGGGAAGGATTACAGGCAGGAAGAGAAGGGGATGACAGAGGATGAGATGACTGAAAGGCATCACCAAGTCAATGGACATGAGTTTGGGTGAACTCTGGGAGCTGGTGATGGACAGTGAGGCCTGGTGTGCTGTGATTCATGGGGTCGCAAAGAGTCAGACACACCTGAGTGACTAAACTGAGCTGACTATTTTATAATTGAAGGATAGTTTCTTTACAGCGTTGTGTTTGTTTCTGCCAAACATCAACATGAATTAGCCATAGAAACACCTCTGCCCCTCCCTCTTGAATTTCCCTTCCACCTCCCACCCCATCCCAGCCCTTTAGCCCTGCTTTGTTACAGAGCCCCAGTTTGAATTCCCTGAGTCATGCAGCAAATTCCCACCGGCTATCTACTTTACATATGGCAATATAAGTTTGCATATTTCTCTTTCCATACATCCCATCCTCTCCTTCCTCCCCAACCCCCAGCTCAAGTCCGTAAGTCTGTTCTCTATGTCTATGTCTCCATTGTTGCCATGCAAATAATTTCATCAGTACCATCTTTCTAGATTTCCATATATATGTGTTATAATATGATATTTGTTTTCCTCTTTCTGAGTTACTTTACTTTGTATAATAGGGTCTAGGTTCATCCACCTCATTAAAACCTGACTCAGAGGCTTTTCTTGTTATGGCTGAGTAATGTTCCATTGTATATATGTACCACAGCTTCTTTATGCATTCATCTGTCGAGGGATATCTAACTTGCTTCCATGTTCTAGCTATTGTAAATAGTGCTGAGGTGAACATTGGGGTACATGTATCTTTTTCAGTTTTGGTTTGCTCAGGGTATATGCCTAGTCGTGGGATTTCTGGGTCATATGGTTGCTTTAATCCTAGTTTTTTAAGGAATCTACATGCTATCTTCCATAGTGGCTGTATCAATTTGCATTCCCACCAACAGTGCAAGATGGGCCCCTTTTTGCCACACCCTGTCCAGTATTTATTGTTTGTAGACTTTTCAAGGATGACCACTCTGACTGATGTGAGCTGGTATCTCGTTGTAGTTTTGATTTGCATGCTAAGTTGCTTCAGTCGTGTCTGACTCTTTGCAACCCTTTGAACTGTAACCTGCCAGACTCCTCTGTGCATGTAATTCTCCAGGCAAGAATACTGGAGTGATTGCCATAACTTTCTCCAGGGGATCTTCCTGATCTAGAGGTCAAACCCAAGTCTCCCGCATTTCAAGAAGATGCTTCAAGTTTTGATTTGAATTTCTCTAATAATGAGCAATATCAAGCATCTTTTCATGTGTCTGTTAACCACCTGTTTGTCTTCTTTGGAGAAATGTCTGCTTAGGTTTTCTGCCCACTTTTTGACTGGGTGTTTGTTATTCCTGTATTGACTTGTATGAGCTTCTTATGTATTTTGGAAATTAATCTTTTGTCAGTTGTTTCATTTACCATTATTTTCAACTATTCTCAGGGTTCTCTTTTCACCTTGTTTATAGTTTCTTTTGCTTTGCAAAGCCTTTTAACTGGGTCCCACTTGCTTATTTTCGTTTTAATTTTTATTACCCTAGGATGTTGAATACAGAGGAAATTGCTGTTATTTATGTGATTGAGTGTTCTGCATATGTTTTCCTCTAAGAGTTTGGTAGTTTCTGGTCTTACGTTAAGGTCTTTAATCTATTTTGAGTTTATCTTTGTGTGTGATGTTAGGAAGTGTTCTGATATCATTCTTTGAAACAGCTGTTCTGCTTTCCCAGTACCACGTATTGAAGAGGCTATTTTTGCCCATTGTATATTTTTGCCTCCTTTTGTCAAAAGAGGTACCCAAAAATGCATGGACATATCTCTGGACTTTCTATCTTGTTCCATTGATCTATAGTTCTGTTTTTGTGCCAGTACAATAATGTCTTGGTGACTGTAGCTTCGTAGTATAGTCTGAAATCAGGAAGGTTGATTGCTCCAGCTCCATTCTTCTTTCTCAAGATTGCTTTAGCTATTTGGGTCTTTTGTGTTTCCATATGAAGTGTGAAATTTTTTGTTCTAATTTTGTGAAAAATACCAGTCATAATTTGATAGGCATTGAATTGAATCTGTAGATTGTACTTCATAGTATAGTCATTTTCACAATATTGGTTCTTCCAACCCAGGAACATGGAAAATATCTCCATCTGTTTATGCCATCTTTTATTTCTCTCCTCAGTGTTTTATAGTTTTCTGTCTACAGCTCTTTTGTCTCCTTAGGTAGGTTTATTTCTTGATATTTTCTTTTTGTTGCAATGGTGAATGGGATTTATTCCTTAATTTTTCTTTCTGATTTTTTGTTGTTAGTGTGTAAGAATGAAAGTTATTTCTACATATAAACTTTGTATCCTGAAATATTTTTGAATTCACTGATTAGCTCTAGTAATTTTTTAGCAGTATCTTTAGGGTTTTCTATTTATAGTATCACATCATCAGCAAACAGTGGGAATTTTCTTCTTTCCAATCTGGATTTCTTTTATTTCTTTTTCTTTTCTGATTGCCATAGCTAAAATTTCCAAAACTATGTTGAATAATATTGGAGAGGGTGGGCAGCATTATCTTGTTCCTTACTTTAGAGAGAATGCTTTCAGCTTTTTACCACTGAGAATGGTATGTTGAGATGTGTTCTTTCTATGCCCATTTTTTGAAGAGTTTTTGTCATAAATGTGTGGCTGAATTTTATCAAAGGTTGTTTCTGCATATATTAAGATTATGATATGGTTTTTATCTTCAAATTTGTTAATATGGTTGGTGTATCACATTGATTTGTGTACATTGAAGAATCCTTGCATTCCTGGAATAAACCCAACTTGATCTTTTAATGTATGTTATTTTAATACATAAAGGTGTATGATCTTTTAAATATGTTATTGGATTCTGTTTGCTAGAATTTTGTTGAGGATTTTTCATCTGTGTTCATCAGTGATATTGACCTAAAATTTTCTTTTTTCTGTTGTCTATATCTGATTTTGGTATCGGACTGATGATGGCCTTATAATATGAGTGTGAAAGTGTTCCTTCGGAATTTTTTGAAAGAATTTTAGAAGGATAGACACTAGCTCTTCTCTAAAAGTTTGATAGAATCCACCTGTGAAGCCATCTGTTCGTGTGCTTTTGTTTCTTGGGAGATATTTTTTAATCCAGACAATATTTTAATACAATCTTTTTAAAAACAAAAATCAAGGCAAAAATTTCACAATGAATAAAATATCAACATTTGAAATAAAGAAGGATCAGGGCCATGTTGAGCCAAAATGGAATTTGAAGTTAAAGGAAAAATCAGTAATGCTGATTTTATCTTTATTTAAAATGTTGACATTAATCTCATCATGATTTTTTAATTTTTTTAAATTAAAGGATAATTGCTTTACAGAATTGTGTTGCTGTCTATCAAATCTCAGCATGAACCGACCATAGGTGTACATATATCTCCTCCCTTTTGAACTTCCCTCCCATCTCCCTCCCCATTCCACCCTTCTAGGTTGATACAGAGCCCCTGTTTGAGTTTCCTGAGCCATACAGAAGATTCCAATTGGCTTTATATTTTACATATGGTAATGTAAGTTTCCATGTTAATCTTTGCATACATCTCATCCCCTCCTTTCCTCTCCCCATGTCCATAACTCAATTCATTATGCCTGTTTCTCCACTGCTGCATGGTAAATAAATCCTTCAGTGCCATTTTTCTAGATTCCATATATGTGTGTTAGAATATGATATTTATCTTTCTCTTTCTGACTCACTTCACTCTGTGAATAATAGGTTCTAGATTCATCCACCTCATCAGAACTGACTCAAATGTGTTCCTTTTTATGACTGAGTAATATTGCATTGTGTATATGTATCACAACTTCTTTATCCATTCATCTGTTGATGGACACCATGTTCCAGCTATTGTAAAAAGTGGTGCAATGAACAGTGGGATGTATGTGTCTTTTTAAATTTTGTTTTCCTCAAGGTATATGCCTAGGAGTGGGATTGCTGGGTCATGTGGTAGTTTTATTGCTGTTTTTTAAGGAATCTCCATTTCGTTTTCCATAGTGGCTGTATCAATTTACATTCCCATCAACAGTGCAAGAGCATACCCTTTTCTTCACACCCTTTCCAGCATTTATTGTTTGCAGACTTTTTGATGATGGCCATTCTGATCAGTATGAGGTCATACCTCATTGTGTTTTTGTTTTTTTCTTATTTATTTATTTATTTTCTTTACATTATCGTGTTGGTTTTGCCAAATATTGACATGAATCCCCCACAATGAGCAATGTTGAGCAACTTTTCAGGTTTGTTAGCCATCTGTAAGCCTTCTTTGGAGAAACGTCTCTTTATGTCTTTTTTCTCACTTTTTGGCTGGGTTGTTTGTTTTTCTAGCGTTGAATTATATGAATTGCTATATAGTTGGAAAATTAATCCTTTGTCAGTTGTTTCATTTACTATTACTTTCTCTGATTCTAAGGGTTGTCTTTTCACCTTGCTATAGTTTCCTTTGCTGTGAGAAAGCTTTTAAGTTTAATCAGGTCCCATTTGTTTACATTTGTTTTTATTTCCATTACTCTAGGATTTTGCTTTGATGTATGTCATTGAGTGTTCTGCCTGTGTTTTCCTCTAAGAATTTTATACCTTCTGGTCTTATATTTAGGTCTTAAATCCATTTTGAGGTTATCTTTGTGTATGGTGTTAGGAAGTATTCTAATTTCATTCTTTTAAATGTAGCTGTCCAGTTTTCTCAGCACCATTTATTGAAAAGGCTGTCTTGGCCTCATTGCATATTCTTGCCTCCTTTGTCAAAAATAAGGTAACCATACGTGCATGAGTTTATTTTTGGGCTTTCTATCTTGTTCCATTGGTTCATATATCTGTTTGTGTGCCAGTACCATACTGTTTTCATGACTGTAGCTTTGTAGTATAATCTGAAGCCAGGAAGATTGATTCCTCCAGCTCCGTTCTACTTTCTCAAGACTACTTTGGCAATTTGGGGTCTTTTGTGTTTCCATATGAATTGTGAAATTTTTTGTTCTAGTTCTGTGAAAAATGCCATCAGTAATTTGATATGGATTGCAATGAGTCTGTAGATTTCATTTGGTAGCATCGTCATTTTGACAATATTGATTCTTTCTACCCAGTAACATGGAATATCACTCCATCTCTTTATGTCATTTTTAAATTTCTTTTATCAATGTCTTATAATTTTCTGTATGCAATTCTTTTGCCTCCTTAGGTAAGTTTATTCCTAGATACTCTTTTTGTTGCACTGGTGAATGGAATTGATTCCTTAATTTCTCTTTCTGATTGTTTCATTGTTAGTATATAGAAATGTGAGTAATTTTTGTGTATCTAGTTTGTATCCTGAAATTTTGCTAAATTCACTGATTAGCTCTAGCAAATTTCTGACACATTTTTTGGGTTTCCTAGGTGCAGTATTATGTAATCTACAAACAGTAAGAGCTTTACTTATTTTCCAGTCTGGATTCCTTTTATTTCTTTTTCTTCTCTGATTGCTGTAGCTAGAACTTTCAGAACTATACTGAATAATAGTGGTGAAAGTGGACCCCCTTTGTCTTGTTCCTGATCTTAGGGGAAATGCTTTCAGTTTTTCACCATTGAGAATAATGTTTTTGGTAGGTTATCATATGTGGCCTTTACTATCTTGAGGTAAATTCCTTCTATGCCCATTTTTTTGAACAGTTTTAATCATAAATGGGTGCTAAATTTTGTCAAAGGCTTTTTCTGCACCTATTGAGATTATCATATGGTTTTTAATCTTTCAATTTGTTAATAAGGTGTATCACATTGATTGATGTGTGTTTATTGAAGAATCCTTACATCCCTGGAATAAAACCAACTTGATCATGGTGTATGAGCTTTTTTATGTCTTTCTGAACTCTGCTAAATTTTGTTGAGGATTTTTGCACCTATGTTCATCAGTGATATTGGCCTGTAGTTTTCTTTTTTTGTGTGTTGTCTTTCTCTAGTTTTGATATTGGGTTGATGGTGGCCTTGTAGAATGAATTTGGAAGTGTTCCTTCCTCTGTAAAATTTTTGAAAGTGTTTTAGAAGGATAGACATTAGCTCTTCTCTAAATGTTTGATAGAATTCTCCTGTGAAGCCATCTGGTCCTGGGCTTTTGTTTTTTGGGAGATTTTTGATCACAGCTTCAATTTCAGTGATTATAATTGGGTTGCTCATAACTTCTATTTCTTCCTGGTTCAGTCATAGAAGATTGAGCCTTCCTAAGAATCTGTCCATTTCTTCCAGATCATCCATTTTATTGCCATATAGTTGTTCATAATAGTCTCTTATAATTCTTTGTATTTCTGCATTGTATGTTGTAACTTCCCGTTTTTCATTTCTAATTTTTTTAAATTTATTCTTCTCTCTTTTTTTCTTGATTAATCTGGCTAAAGATTTGTCAATTTTGTTTATCTTCTCAAAGCACCAGCTTTTAGTTTTATTAATCTTTACTATTTTTTCTTTCATTTCTTTTACATTTATTTCTGTTCGTATATTTATTATTTTTTTCCTTGTACTATTTGTTGTTGTTGTTGTTGTTTTTCTTCTTCTTCTTCTTTTTCTGTTTGTTTTAGGTGTAAATTTAGGGTGTCTATTCAATGTTTTTGTTGTTTCTTGAGGTAGGATTGTATTGCTATAAATTTCTCTCATAGAGCTGCTTTTGCTGCATCCCATAGGTTTTGAGTTGTCACTTTTTCATTGTCATTTGTTTCTAGAAATTTTTTATTTCCCTTTTGATTTCTTCTGTAAACTGTTGATTATTTAGAAATGTGTTGCTTAATCTCCATGTGTTTGTGTTTCTTACAGTTTTTTTTTTCCTTGTAATTTATATCTAGTCTCATAGCTTTGTGGTTGGAGAAGATGATATAATTTCAATTTTCTTAAATTTATTGAGGTTTAATTTGTGACCCAAAATATAGTGTATCCTGGAGAACATTCCATGTGCACTTGAGAAGAAGGTGTAATCTTTTGCATTTGGATGGACTGTCTTGAAGATATCAATGAAAGCTTTTTCATCTAATGTATCATTCAAGATATGTGTTTTCTTATTAATTTTCTGTTTGGATTATCTATCCATTGGTGTGAGTGGGGTGTTAAAGTCTCCTACTATTATGGTGTTACTGTTAATTTATTCCTTTATGTCTGTTAGTGTTTGTCTTATGTATTGAGGTGCTCCTATGTTGGGTGCATAGATATTTACAGTTGTAACATCTTCCTCTTGGATTGGTCCCTTGATCATTATGTAGTGTCCTTCCTTATCTCTTGTAATCTTCTTTATTTCAAAGTCTATTTTATCTGATATGAGGACTGCTACTCCAGATTTCTTTTGCTTCCCATTTGCAAGGAATATATTTTTCCATCCTCTCACTTTTAGTTTATATGTGTCTTGAGGTCTGAAGTAGGTTTTTTTGTAGACAGTATATATCTGGGTCTTGTTTTTGTATCCACTCATCCAATCTGTGTCTTTTGGTTGGGGCATTTAATCCATTTACAGTTGAAGTAATTATTGATATACATGTTTCTATTGCCATTTTCTTAATAGTTGGGGTTGATTTTGTATATCTTTTTTCTTCTCTTGTATTTCTGACTATGTAAGTCCTTTTAACATTTGTTGTAAAGCCGATTTGGTGCTATTGAATTCTTTTAACTTTTGCTTGTCTAAAAAGCTTTTTATTTCTCTATCAATTTTGCATGAGACCCTGGTTGTGGATTTTTCCCTTTCAGTACTTTAAGTATATCCTGCAATTCCTTTCTGGCCTGCAGAGTTTCTGCTGAAAGATCAGCTGTTAAACATACAGGGTTTCCCTTGTATGTTACTTGTTGCTTCTCCCTTGATGCTTTCAATAGTCTTTCTTTGTGTTTAGTCTTGCTGGTTTGATTAGTATGTGTCTTGGCATGTTGCTCCTTGGGTTTATTCTGTATGGGACTCTTCAAGCCTCTTGGACTTGATTGACTATTTCCTTTTTCATGTTGGGGAAATTTTCAACTATAATCTTCAAAATTTTTCTCATGACCTTTTTTTTTCTCTTCTTTTTCAGGAACCCTTATAATTCTAATGTTCAGTTCAGTTCAATTTATTTCAGTTGCTCAGTCATGTCTGACTCTTTGCAACCCCATGAATTGCAGCACACCAGGCCTCCCTGCCCATCACCAAATCCTGGACTTTACCCAAACTCATGTCCATTGAGTTGGTGATGCCATCCAGCCATCTCATCCTCTGTCATCCCCTTCTCCTCCTGCCTGTAATCCTTCCCAGCATCAGGGTCTTTTCCAATGAGTCAGCTCTTCATATGAGATGGCCAATGTATTGGAGTTTCAACTTCAACATCAGTCCTTCCAGTGAACACTCAGGACTGATCTCCTTTAAGATGTACTGGTTGGATCTCCTTGCAGTCCAAGTGACTCTCAAGAGTCTTCTCCAACCACAGTTCAAAAGCATCAATTCTTTGGCTCTCAGCTTTCTTCACAGTCCAACTCTCACATCCATACATGACTATTGGAAAAACCATAGCTTTGACTAGACAGACCTTTGTTGGCAAAGTAATGTCTCTGCTTTTTAATATGCTATCTAGGTTGGCCATAACTTTCCTTCCAAGGAGTAAGCGTTTTTTAATTTCATGGCTGCAATCACCATCTGCAGCGATTTTGGAGCCCAAAAAGTAAAATCTGACACTATTTCCACTCTTTCCCCATCTATCTGCCATGAAGTGATGGATGCATTTGATATTGTCCCAGAGGTCTCTGAGACTATCCTCAGTTCTTTTAATTCTTTTTACTTTATTCTGCTCTTCAATAGTTATTTCCATGATTTTATCTTCCAGCTCACTGATTCGTTCTTCTACCTCAGGTATTCTGCTATTGATTCCTTCTAGAGTATTTTTTAATTTCAGTAATTTTGTTGTTTCTCTCTGTATGTTTATTCTTTAGTTCTTCCAGGTTTTTGTTAATTGATTCTTGCATTTTCTCCATTTTTTTTGCAAGGTTTTTTTTTTTTTTTAAATCATCTTTAGTACCATTATTCTGAATTCTTTTTCAGATAGTTTGCCTATTTTCTTTTTATTTATTTGGACTTCTGTGCTTCTAGTTTGTTCCTTCATTTGTGTTGTATTTCTATGCCTTTTCATTATTTCATTTTATTGTTTTTTAACTTATTGTGTTTGAGATGTCCTTTTCCCAGGCTTCAAGGTTGAATTCTTTCTTTTGGTTTCTGCACTCCTAAGATTGGTGCAGTCTTTAGTGTAAGCTTTGTATAGGGTGAGATCTGTGCTGAGTTTTTGTTTGTTATTCCTGTGATGGGCAAGGCTGAGTGAGGTTTTAATCCTTTCTGCTGAGGATTTGGTTTGTATTTTTGTTTTATTTGTTATTTAGATGAGGTGTCCTGCATAGGGTGCTACTGGTTGTTGGGTGATGATGGATGTTTATTCCAGTGATTTCTTTTGTGTGAATACTCACTATTTGATACCCCCTAAGATTAGTTCTCTGGTAGACTAGGAAGTTGGGTTCAGTGCTTCTATGCCAAAGGCTCAGGGGGATTTTTGATCATAGTTTTGATTTCAGTGCTTGTAATTGACTTGTTCATAATTTCTCTTTCTTCCTGGTTCAGTTTTGGGACACTGAAATTTTCTAAGAATTTGTCCATTCTTTGAGATTATCCATTTTATTCCCATATAGTTGCTCATATGGGAATACGATACGTTTTATTTATGCATTGTGTGTTGTAACCTCTACTTTTTCATTTCTGATTTTGTTGATTTCATTCTTCTGTCTTTTCATCTTGATGAGTCTGACTAAAGGTTTGTCAATTTTGTCTTCTCAAATAAAGTTTTTAGTTTTATTAATCTTTACTATTTTTTTTAATGTCTTTTTCCATTTTTTTCTGCTCTGACCGTTGTGATTTATTTCCTTCCGCTAACTTTGGGGTGGTTTTTTGTTCTTGTTTTTCCAGTTTTTTAGGTGTAAAGCTAGGTTGTATATTCTATATTTTTCTTGTTTCTATTAAAATATTTATTAACTTTTTAATTAAAGGATAATTGCTTTACAGAATTTTGTTGTTTTCTGTTGAACATCAACAAGAATCAGCCGTAGTTACACCCATGTCCCCTCCCTCCTGAAACTCCCTCTCTTCTCCCTCCCTATCCTACTCTTCTAGGTTGTTACAGAGCCCCTGTTTGAGTTCCCTGAGTCATGCAGCAAATTCCCACTGGCTATCTATTTTGCATATGATTTTTTAAGTTTCCATGTTACCCTCTCCATACATCTTACCCTCCCCCTCCTTCCTTCCCCCTGTCCCCATAAGTCTGTTCTCTATGTCTTTTTATCCATTGCTGCCCTGCAATGGAGATAGATAAATTCATCAGTACCACCTTTCAGATCCCATATATATGCCCTAATATATGATATTCATATTTCTCTTTCTTACTTACTTTGCTCTTTTTAATAGCCTCTAGTTTTGTCTACCTCATTGAAAATGACTGTTCTGTTGAGTAATATTCCCTTGTATATATATACCATGGTGTCTTTATCCATCCATCTATTGATGGATATCTAGGTTGCTTCCATGTTCTAGCTATTGTAAATTGTGCTGCAGTGAGCCTTGGGGTACATTTGTCTTTTTCAATTTTGGTTTCTCAGGGCATATGCCTAGTAGTGGGATTTCTGGGACATATGGTGGTTTTATTCCTACTTTTTTTTAAAGGAATTTCCATATGTTCTTTCATAGTAGCTATATCTATTTACATTCCCACAAGTAATGCAAGAAAGTTCCTTTTCCTCCACACTCTCTCCAGCATTTATTCTTTGTAGACATTTTGATGATGGCCATTCTGACTGGTATGAGGTGTTTTGATTTGCATTTCTCTAATAATAAAGGCCATTCTGAGTGGTAGGAGGTAGCTTTGCTTTACATCTCTCAAATCTCTAACATTGGTTGAACATCTTTTCATGTGTTTGTTAGCCATCTGTCTTCTTTGGAGAAAGAAGACAAATGTCTGTTTAGGTCTTTTCTCCACTTTTTATTGTGTTGTGTATCTTTCTGGTACTGCGTTGTATGAGCTGCTTGTATATTTTGGAAATTATTTCTTTGTCAGTTATTTCCTTTGCTGTTATTTTCTCCACAATCTGTGTGTTGTCTTTTCACTGTGTTTGTGGCTTCCTTTGTTGTGCAAAAGCTTTTACATTTAATCAGGCCCTACTTGTTTATTTTTGATTTTATTTCCATTACTCTATGAGGTGGATATAGAGGATCTTGCTTTGATTTATGTTATTGGGGTTTTTGACTATGTTTTCCCCTAAGAGTTTGATAATGTCTGGTCTTACATTTAAGTCTTTAATCCATTTTGAGGTTATCTTTGCCTATGGCTTTAGGAAATGCTCTAATTTCATTCTTTTAAATGTAGCTGTACAGTTTTCCCAGCACCACTGATTGAAGGAGCTATCTTTGCCCCACTGTATATTCTTCATTCCTTGGTGAAAAATAAGATACCCATAGGTTCATGAGTTTATCTCTGGGCTCTCTATTTTGCTACATTTTCCTTTGGTCTGCATTTCTGTTTTGTGCCAGTATCATACTGACTTGATGACTGTAGCTTTGTATTATAGTCTGAGTCAGGAAGGCTGAATCCTCCAGCTCCATTCTTCTTTCTCAAGACTGCTTTGGCTGTTTGGGGTGTTTTTTTTTTTTGTTTGTTTGTTTCCTTATTAATTGCGAAACTTTTGTTCTAGTTCTGTGAGTAATGTGAGTCATAATTTGATAGGGATCATATTGAATCTGAAGATTGCACTTGGTAGTAGAGTAATTTTCACAATATTGATTCTTCCTAATCAGGAACATGGAATATCTCTCCATCTGTTTATGCCATCTTTGTTTTCTTTCATGAGTGTCTTATATAATTTTCTGTATATAGTTCTTTTGTCTCCTTAGGTAACTTTATTCCTAGATATTTTATTCTTTTTGTTGCAATGGTGAATGGAATTGATTCCTTAATTTCTGATTTTTTGTTGTTAATATGTAGGAATGCAAGTGATTTCTGTGTATTGACCTCATATCCCATGGTTTTGCTGAATTCACTAATTAGCTCTCATAAATGTCTGATAGTTTCTTTGGAGTTTTCCATGTATAGTATCATGTCTTCTGCAAACAGTGTGAGTTTTATTTCTTCTTTCCAGTCTGCATTCTTTTTATTTCTTTTTCTTCTGTAATTGCCAGAGCTTCCAGAACTATTTTGAATAATAGTGGTGAGAATGGACACCCTTGTCTTGTTCCTGATATTAGGGGAATATTTTCAGTTTCTTACCATTGAGAATGTTTGCTGAAGCCTTATCATATATAGCCTTTACTATGTTGAAGTAGGTTCATTCTATGCCCATTTTTTTGAAGTGTTTTTATCATAAATGGAGGCTGAATTTTATCAAAGACTTTTCTGGCATCTATTGAGATGGTAATATGATTTTTATCTTTCAATTTGTCAATATTGTGTATCACATTGATTGATTTGCATAAATTGAAGAATCCTTGCATCCATGGAATAAGCCAGACTTATTAATGGTGTATGAGCTTTATAATGTGTTTGATGGATTTAGGTAAGGTGGTCTGATATTCCCATCTCTTTAAGAATTTTCCACAGTAAGTTGTGATTCATACAGTCAAAGGCTTTGGCATAGTCAGTAAAACAGAAGTAGATGTTTTTTCTGGAATTCTTTTGCTTTTTCTATGATCCAGTGGTCAATGGATGTTGACCATTTGGTCTCTGGTCCCTTTGCCTTTTCTAAATTTAGCCTGACAATCTGGAAGTTCTCAGTTCATGTACTGTTGAAGTCTGGCTTGGACAATTTTAAGCATTATTTTGCTAACATGTGAGATGAATACAATTGGGTGATAGGTTGAATATTCTTTGGCATTGCCTTACTTTGACATTGGAATGAAACCTTACCTTTTCCAGTCCCGTGGCCACTGTTGAGTTTTCTAAATTTGCTGGCATATTGAATCCTGCAGCTCCATTCTTCACAGCATCATCTTCTAGGATTTGAAATAGCTCGGCTAGAATTCCATCACCTCCACTAGCTTTGTTTGTAGTGATGCTTCCTAAAGCCCACTTTATTTCGCATTCCACTGTGTCTAGCTCTAGGTGAGTGATCACACTATTGTGGTTATCTGTGCCATTAACTATTGATGCAGGTTCATGATATTGTACAGAAGGTGGTGATCAAAATCATCCATAAGAGAAAGAAACACAAAAAGGAGAAATGGTTGTCAGAGGAGGCCTTACACATACCTGAGAATTGAAGAGATGTAAAAGGCAGAGGAGAAAGGGAAAGATATATCCATCTGAATGCAGAATAGCAAAGAGAGATAAGAAAGCCTTCTTAAGTGATCAATGCAAAAAAATTAGAGGAAAATAATAGAATGGAATAGACTAGAAGTTTCTTCAAGAAAATTAGAGATACCAAGGGGATAGTTCATGCAAGTTCAGTTCAGTTCAGTCTCTCAGTTGTGTCTGACTTTTTGCGACCCCATGAACCACAGCACGCCAGGCCTCCCTGTCCATCACCAACTGCTGGAGTCGATCCAAACCCGTGTCCATTGAGTTGGCGATGCCATCCAGCCATCTCATCCTCTGTCGTCCCCTTCTCCTCCTGCCCTCAATCTTTTCCAGCATCAGGGTCTTTTCAAATGAGTCAGCTCTTCGCATCAGGTGGTCAAAGTATTGGAGTTTCAGCTTCAACATCGGTCCTTCCAATGAACACCCAGGACTGATCTCGTTTAGGATGGACTGGTTGGATCTTGTTGCTGTCCAAGGGACTCTCAAGAGTCTTCTCCAATGCCACAGTTCAAAAGCATCGATTCTTCAGAGCTCAGCTTTCTTTATAGCCCCACTCTCACATCCACTATGACTACTGGAAAAACCAAAAATGGGTACAATAAGGACTGAAGAACTATATGGACTTCCTAGAAGCATAAGACATTAAGAAGAGATGGCAAGCATACACAGAAGAATTATACAAAAAGGATTTTAATGACCTAGATAACTGATCCTGACATCCTGGTATGCAAAGTGAGTAGGCCTTAGGAAGCATCACTAAGAATGAAGCTATAAAGGTCCTATGGGTAGTGCTGTTTTAAAGAGGAAGAAAGAATCAAAACTAGACCTGAGGTTTGTTTTATTTTTTAGATGATCTATACCATGTTTCATCCCACCCCTAATATGGGTTTATCTCAATTAAGGAGGCAAGGATGCCTGTGTTTGTAATAGATCATCAGTGCAAAAATACCATCATTTTCTTAAAATGTGAGTATTTCTTTTCCTACTACTTAATGGATTCTATAGTTAGGACCTGCATCCCTGAAATCATAGGCCAGTAGTTGGAATTTTCATGATTTTTGCCTCAAATTTTATTTTCCTATATTTCTTTTGGACTCTGGTATTAATTAATAGTAAGAAACTTGTCAGAATCTTCTATCTCTTTCTTTGGTCACCTCTTATAAACTTATGACAGAGACTGAGTCCTTGTTTTTTGTTTCACAGACACTAATTAATAACTTTTTTGAGTTTCATTAATTTTTATTTTCTGTATTAAGTATAATTAGCTTCAACTTTTCTATATTTACATAGAATATTTATTCTGCTATCTTTGGTTAAATTGAAGGAAACTAAGATTTATTCAGGTATATTTATGCATATATATATATATACGTATATGTAAAATACAATTTTTTTTCTGCAAAAGCCATTCAACATGTTCATCCAACATCTACTTTAACACATGAAATACCTACATGCTCTTCGCTACATAAAACAAAACAGATAATTCCTCTGAAGTAATTATGTTCTATATAAAATTGTCTTTCTCACTGAGTTGTTATTGTGTTGTTTAGTTGCTAAGTCATGTCCAACTCTTTTGCAACCTCATGAACTGTAATCTGCCAGGCTCAGTCCATGGGATTTCCCAGTCAAGAATACTGCAGTGGGTAGCCATTTCATTCTCCAGGCATTTTCCCAAGCCAAGTTCCAAACCACATTTCCTGCATTGGCAGGTGGATTATTTAACACTTAGCCACCTGACACTCTAAATTAGCCAATAATGAATCATTGCTCCAAGGTGAAATATAGGGCTAAGTTTCCATGAACTTCTGGTCACACTTTTATTAATCAATCAGTACATACATAACCTTGTTTCATGTGTGTTTTGTTTAAAGATACTTTATTTAATATATGTTCTTGATTCAACATTAAACTCATGGTCCAAAGCAGTGTTAGACATGTCTGAACAAAATTAATCTGGCACACATATTTTCTCCTAATAAAAAGTGAGAAGAAAATCACAGCCTTCTTAGGTTAGGAAGCAATTTAAACAGTGAAATCACCAATTAAAAGCATGAAAAAGAGAGGAAAAGTTGACACTAAATAGGCCTAATAGGCAAAAAAGGATAGTCATTTTACGCTGTGAGGTTTGAAACAAGAAGTAAAACGTTTGTTTTGTTGGTTCTGCTGAGAAAGAAGTTGCACCTTGTGTAGGTCAAATTTTTACTATTCTGTGGAAAGTGCATGTCTAGAACTGGCTGTGAAAAAGAGTGAATACTGATTTTGATGTTACAAATAAATTTTTATAAATAGGCCTATCTGCAAATATAGAATCTGCAAATAAGCATTGACTGTATTGATATATGCAACTAGATGAACGTTGAAGGATAGAGTTGTGAATGACTTTAGTTTGTTAAATATTTATAAGCTGATAAATTACAAAAAAATAAGCAACAGATTAAACTTACTTATTTTATATATTGACAAATATTGTTTTTTCTATAATATAATTAATATATACAATAAATTTCTAATTATATAATTTACATTTTACCTTTTAATTTTAATGCATTGACTACTAGAAAAAATAACTTTTCCAATTCATATGAAACAAATTTAAATTTTGTAATTTTTACATTGAGCATATTTTAATAGAATATATTAAATTTATAGATTTCAAATACAGTTCCATTTTACTTTTTTCATTTATTATCTAATACTGTGAAAAAGATGAAATCATGATTAAAGTAAAAACACAAAAGAGGGCTTCAAAAATAATTTTTAAAGAACAAAAGATAATTTTTATACATTCTTACTGTTGTCTGTTTTGGCATAGAATATATTTGATTTAATAGTTTCTTAGTTTGACAAAAATGTTGAAAGCTACAAGGGAAAAGCAACAAGTAACATACCAGGGAAATCTCATACAGTTTCCTCATACAGGGAAGCCTCATACAGCTGATCTTTCAGCAGAAACCTTGTAAGACAGAAGTGAATGGCAAGATATATTTAATGTAACAAAGAAAAAATCTATAACCATAATTATTTTACCCAGCAAGGATCGCTTTCAAAATTAATGAGGAAATCAAAAGCTTTACAGACAAACAAAAGATAAGAGACTTTAGCACCATCACTCAGCTTTACCACAAATACTAAAGGGAATTCCGTAAGCACGTAACAAAAAAGAAGTGAAAAACCTATAAAATCAAACTGAAAACAGTTATGAAAATTCCAATAAGAACATATATCAATAATTGCTTTAAATGTAAATGAATCAAACACTTTAACTAAAAGACACAGATTGGCTGAATGAATACAGAAACAGTTCAGTTCAATTCAGTTCAGTTGCTCAGTCATGTATGACTCTTTGCGACCCCATGACCGCAGCACACCAGGCTTCCCTGTCCATTACCAACACCCAGAATCCACCCAAACCCATGCCCATCAAGTCGGTGATGCCATCCAGTCATCTCATCCTCTATCTTCCCCTTCTCCTCCTGCCCCCAATCCTTCCCAGCATTAGGGTCTTTTCCAATGAGTCAACTCTTCGCATGAGGTGGCCAAAGAATTGGAGTTTCAGCTTCAACATCAGTCCTTCCAATGAACACCCAGGACCGATCTCCTTTAGGATGGACTGGTTGGATCTCATTGCAGTCCAAGGGACTCTCAAGAGTCTTTCCCAACAATACAGTTCAAAAGCATCAATTCTTCAGCACTCAGTCTTTTTCACTGTCCAACTCTCACATCCATACATGGCTACTGGAAAAACCATAGCCTTGACTAGACGAACCTTTGTTGGCAAAGTAATGTCTCTGCTTTTCAATATGCTATGCAGGTTGGCCATAACTTTCCTTCCAAGGAGTAGGCATCTTTTGATTTCATGGCTGCAATCATCATCTGCAGTGATTTTGGAACCCAAAAATATAAAGTCTGACACTTTTCCCACTGTTTCCTCATCTATTTGCCATGAAGTGATGGGACCAGATGCCATGGTCTTAGTTTTCTTAATGTTGAGCCTTAAGCCAACTTTTTCACTCTCCTCTTTCACTTTCATCAAGAGGCTTTTTAGTTCCTCTTCACTTTCTGTCATAAGGGTGGTGTTGTCTGCATATCTGAGGTTATTGATATTTCTCCTGGCAATCTTGATTCTAGCATGTGCTTCTTACAGCCCAGCACTTCTCGTGATTTACTCTATATTGGAGTCTCAGCTTCAGCATCAGTTCTTCCAAAGAACATTCAAGACTGATTTCTTTCAGCATGGGCGGGTTGGATCTCCTGGCAGCTCAATGGACTCTCAAAAGTCTTCTCCAACACCACAGTTCAAAAGAATCAATGCTTCAGCACTCAGCTTTATAGTCCATCCCTCACATCCACACATGACTACTTGAAAAACAATAACTTTGACTAGATGGACCTGTGTTGGCAAAGTAATGTCTCTGCTTTTTAATATGCTGCCTAGATTGGTCATAGCTTTTCTTAAAGAAGCAAGCATCTTTTAATTTCATGGCTACAGTCACCATCGGCAGTGATTTTGGAGCCCAAGAAAATAAAGTCTGTCACTGTTTTCGTTGTTACCTCATCTATTTGCCATGAAGTGATGGGACTGGATGCCATAATCTTAGTTTTCTGAATGTTCAGGCTTAAGCCAACAATTTCACTCTCCTCTTTCACTTTCATCAAGAGGCTTTTTAGTTCTTTGCTTTTTGCAGTAAGGGTGCATATCTGAGGTTATTGATATTTCTCCCAGAAATCTTGATTCTAGCTTGTGCTTCATCCAGCTCAGCATGTTTAATGATGTACTCTGCATGTAAGTTAAATAAACAGCGTGACAATTTACAGCCATAGATTATCATGGGACTGTTGTACAGCATGTATTGACATACTCCTTTCCCAACTTGGAACCAGTCTGTTGTTCCATGTCTAGTTCTAAATTTTGTTTCTTGACTTGCATACAGACTTCTCAGGAGGCAGGTCAGGTGGTTTGGTATTCCCATCTTTTTAATAATTACCCTCAATTTGTTGTGATCCACACAGTCAAAGGCTTTGCTGTAGTCAGTAAAGCAGAAGTAGATGTTTTCCTGAAACTCTCTTGCTCTTTTGATGATGCAATGGATGATGGCAATTTGATCTCTGATTCTTCTACCTTTTCTAAATCCAGCTTGAACATCTGGAAGTTCATGGTTTAAGTTCTGTTGAAGCATGGCTTGGAGAATTTTGAGCATTACTTTGCTAGTGTGTGAGATGAATGCAATTGTGTGGTAGGTTGAACATTCTTTGGCATTGCCTTTCTTTGGGATTGGAATTAAAACTGACATTTTCCAGACTTGGGGCCACTGCTGAGTTTTCCAAATTTGCTGACATATTGAGTGCAGAACTTTAATGGGCATCATCTCTTAGGATTTGAAATGGGTCAGCTGGAATTCCATCACCTCCACCTGCTTTGTTTGTAGTGATGCTTCCTAAGGCCCACTTGACTTCACATTCCCGGATATATGACATTGATTGTTGTCAATTAATATCTCAGCTTGATATTATCAACCTCAAGTGGTCTACCTTATTGTGGAGCAGTGTCTGAAGAGAAATCTCCACCACAAACCACTTTTTGCACAATTGACCAGTCACAGCACTTTCTCCTTACACTGCACAAATCCTTTTTTTTTTTTTAGTTTCAGTTGCACTTGTATCTTTCTTGAAATAATAAAATATAATATTCTGTAAATACTGCTTTTTATTCCATGTTCAATATTAAAATGATGACACAAAAATGCATCCATTTTGAAAAACCTTTTTTGTTTTAATGCATGCTGGTATGATAGCTGTCCCAATACAATACCACAAAATTGTTTCAAATGAAGTTAAAGACAAGTAAATTGCACTTTTACTAGAGCCATCTTGTGGACAAACTGAATGAACATTTTGGCCAAAACAATATTTAAGCTTAAAGCCTTAGAAATCAGGTATGTAGAAAACTGCTATCTGTTCCTTCAGTATTAATTCTCCTTTCTCTTTCTGTCGTAAGAACATAAAGTGACCTCTTGTTGAAGTGCTTGGTCTTTGACTTGTCACTAACACAAGGCAACTAAAACCTTGTACATCACTAAGTGATGAGAGCTTGAGGAGCATCTCTTAACTGGATGGGCTCCTGGAGGGTGCTAGTCACAGAGAAGTCCAAACCATGATTTAGTTCAGTTCAACTTGATCACTCATCGTGTCCAACTCTTTGAGGCCCTGTAGACTGCATGCAGCACACCAGGCTTCCCTGTCCATCACCAACACCCAGAGACTGTTTAAAATTTGTCTATTGAGACAGTGATGTCATTCAACCATCTCATCCTCTGTCATCCCCTTCTCCTCCTGCCCTCAATCTTTCTCAGCATCAGGGTCTTTTCTAATGAGTCAGCTCTTTAAATCAAATGGCCAAAGTATTGGAACTTTAGCATCAATCCTTCCAATGAATATTCAGTATTTATTGCCTTTCGGATTGTCTGGTTTGATCTCTTTGTAGTCCAAGGGACTATCAAGGGTCTTCTCTAACAGCACAGTTCAAAAGCATCATTTATTGAGCACTCAGCTTTCTTTATAGTCCAACTCTCACATCCATACATGACCACTGGAAAAACCATAGTTTTGACTTGAGGGACCTTCGTTGGCAAAGTAATGTCTCTGCTTTTTAATATGCTATCTAGATTTATCATAGCTTTTTTCCAATGAACAAACATCTTTTATTTTCATGGCTGCAGTCACCATCCGCAGTGAATTTGGAGCCTGAAAATATAAAGTCTGCACTGTTTCCATTATTTCCCCATCTATTTGCCATGAAGTGATGGGACCAGATGCCATATCTTAGGGTTTAATGTTCTGCTGTAGCCAACTTTTTCATTTTCTTTCACCTTCATCAAGAAGCTCTTTGGTTCCTCTTCACTTTCTGCCATAAGGGTGATGTCATCTGCATGTCCTGCACTACTGATATCTCTCCCTGAGATCTTGATTCCAGGTTGTGCTTCATCTATCCTGGCATTTCACATGATGCACTCTGCATATAAGTTAAATAAAGAAGGTGATGATATATGGCCTTACTGTACTCCTTTCCCAATTTGGAACCAGTTTGTTGTTCCATGTCCAGTTCTAACTGTTGCTTCTTGACCTGCATACAGATTTCTCAGGAGGTCATAAAGGACAGAAACAGTATATACCTAACAAAAGCAGAAGATATTAAGAAGAGGTGGCAAGAATGCACAGAGGAAGTATACAAAGAAGATCTTGATTACCCAGATAACCATGATGGTGTGATCACTCACCTAGAGCCAGATATTCTGGAATGCAAAGTCAAGTGGGCCTTAGGAAGCATCACTGTGAAAAAAGTCAGTGGCAGTGAGGGAATTACAGCTGAGCTATTTCAAATCCTAAAAAAAAAAAAATTCTGTAAAAGGGCTGCACTCAATATGACAGCAAATTTGGAAAACTCAGCAATGGCCACAGGACTGGAAAATGTCAGTTTATTCCAGTCCCAAAGAGAGGCAATGTCAAAGAATGTTTAACTACTGCACAATTGCACTCATCTCACACACTAGCAAAGCAATGCTCAAAATTCTTCAAGTGAGGCTTCAGCAGCACGTGAACTGTGAACTTGCAGATGTTCAAGCTGGATTTAGAAAAGGCATGTGGTCCAGAGATCAAATTGTCAGCATTTGTTAGATCATCAAAAAAGCAAGAGAGTTCCAGGAAAACATCTACTTCTGCTTTATTGACTATGCCAAAGTCTTTGAATGTAGTCTCACAACAAACTCTGGAAAATCTTAAAGAGATGGGGATACCAAACTGTCTTATCTTCAGCCTGAGAAAACTGTATGCAGGACAAGAAGCCATGATTAGAAATTTGGAATTTTCAGCTTTAGTGCTCATCTTCAAGAGAAGGGAGAGAAGCTAGAAACTGAATTAGTTATTGATCATGCTTATGTGAAGAAGTCTCTATAAAATCCCAGCAGTATGCAGTGTGAACAGCTTCTAGTCTCGTGAACACATCTATTCTGGAAGTGACACATCCCACTTCTATGGTGACAGAATTCTTGTCCCTGGGACCCTCCCAGAGCTTACCTGACTGATCATATATATCCTTTATCATGTCCTTTGATAAACTGGTAAACATAAGTGTTTCCCTCAGCTACTCTAGCAAATTAATCCAACCCTAGGAGGGAAACCTGGCAATCTCTGATTTGTAGATGAATCAAACAGTTGGAAATCTGGAAACCTGCTACTTGCAATCGACATGTGAAGTATAGTGGGAGCAATCTTGTGGGACTGAACCCTTATCTGTGGGATCTGACACTATCTCCAGGTAAATAGTGTTAGAATTGAGTTACAATTTAGAACTTTCAGTTGGTATCACAGAGCATTGTCCAGTGTAAGGGAAAAAAAGGCAAAAACACTCATTTGGTCACCAGAAATGTGTTTTAAATGAGTTAAAGAAGGAAACACACAGTAGGGAAAAATAAGTTTTTCCCTATATAGGAAGGAAAAACAAAACAAGTTTTTCCTTTATAGGTGAAAGAACAGATTTTAAAGTAAGCAGCATATTAGTAGACTTATTGAAATAAGAAAAGATATGATGATAACTTGAATTAACATATTCTCAGTTGATATGAAGAGAGTAGATGAAAAATAATCAGGAAGTAAACTGAAACAATTTGATGAAAGCCTGGGATTTTTTCTTTGGAGCATCTGAGTACATTCTTTAAAACATAAATAATAAACCATAATGAACAAAACCAAAGTTGCCAATATATAGAATCATAAAAATCTGCTAGACACATTCACAGATTAACCATTAATTCTGAGTAGAAATCAAGAAAAGAATTGTTAGCACTTCAACTGAATTTTAAAGGATGTAGAATTTGTTTACTGGGTAGGGTAAAAAAATATACCTGCCCACTAAATGCTCTTGGTTGAGAGATCCATTGTGGCCACCATATTGCTTTCTTCCTTCTTTGCCTGTAGGTCACCATGTTTATTATAATATAAATCTCTTATCTTAACCAAAGCTGATTACATCCAAGAGCCTGATACAAAGGCCACCTGTAATAGCTTTCTTCTAGTGTCTGGCCAACAGTATATAAATTAACCTGGAGCCATGCTCTTTCTAGTTCTGCATGAAAACTAGGTTAACCAATTGAAATATCTCAGTCAATTAGTAACTAGTGGCTGGATCACAGAGATAGGCTAGAACATCTCCATCATTTTACTGGTGTAGTTTTACAGTAAAGAATGCCTATTATTACTGTTGTTGTCTTGGTGGTTATGATTATTAATGACTCACTAGATAGCTAGGGCATGAGAACAAACTTGAGTCCTCCATAATATTCCACCTCTCCATTAGGACTAATTTTGTAGTACTTGAAAAATTTTCCCAATTTATTTCCTTTGCTGAGCTAAGCATGTAGATATGCCTTGAAGAAAGGGCTGAGTTGATTCTCAATATCCAGTTTTTCAACTATTTTAATAATGTCACCTCTTTTCCAGAAAATGCAAAATATTAGAAACTTAAAAAAATTAAATTAATACTATTTTTTTTTGTTTTTGTTAAGTAGTCACATTTTTAATATTCTAAAATTCAAAAATATATAAGTGGATTTTAGGATCAGCATTATCATAAAGTTTCAGAAATGATTTACACATGTGAAAATGCTGAAATTTGATTTTTTCCTAGGAATCCACTGGTGACTATGGGAGTACTGTAGCTTCAACAATGAAAGAAGGAATCTGTATCCTCTAATCTGTTCAGTACTTTGATGTTATACATTTCAGTGAGACTATCTAGCTTTTAAATATAAATTCAAATATCAAATATCTTCAATTCAAAATTCAAATATATGTATATATCTTTGTTCACATATAATTAATTCTTTATGAAGTTCAATGTTTTCTTTGAAATTAGGGCTAAATACTTCTAAGTTTACTAGCAGTTAACGTTATATATTTTCAATTAGGGGAAAATCTGAAAATTATTGGAAGTAAAAATTTCTTGTCACTGAAAAAATAAGTTATTTTCTATATTAGACATCTAGATTAATCAATATTTATACTGATATAGTGAAATAATAATAAATATTTTGGTCATCTTCTGACGGGTGCAAATTCTTTAGGCTTATTATGTATGAGCACAAGGAGTAAACCTTAGAATTTTACTATGGTCTTATACGGTCTACATCAAGCCGGGATGTTAGGACCTGGGTTAAGCAAAATGCTATATCTTCCAGTCAATTTTGTTATTAGTAGTTTATTATTTTGGCTGTATTTGATCTATTTCGGTTTTCTTCAATTATGGAAATATATGTAAGAAATCCGTTTTTACTATGTTTTTTGTGAAGTAATTTTTTGAAAGTTTCAAATAGAGAAGAATCTATTTTTTATACATTATTTATATTTTCTCATAAGTTTCTTTAAAATTTTCCCTGTGTTAAATTTATTCTTATACATGGCTTAAAGTTTCAGACAGATATTTTTAAAATGGCACTTTCTGCCTAACCCCATTCAAGCCCCAATTTCTGCCCATTCCCTAGCAGCCAGTTTTTTCTTTTAACTATTGTTTTGACCATTTGTGTTTATATTTTCTAGATAATATATTCATATTATTGTTCCTTGATTTTCCTTTCAATTATAGATAGTATATTTTGCCAGTCTCCCAAACAAGGAAGGATTTTGCATTCACACACAAACATTATACACTTTGACCCATACACAGGCATTTCCTTGTATGCATTTCCATAATATCGTTCTATGACATTTTATGGTTTTAGACAGGAGACAGGAATCAAGACCATCCCTTAGTAAAAGAAATGCAAAAAGTAAAATTTCTGTCTGAGGAAGCCTTACAAATAGCTGAGAAAAGAAGAGAAACAAAAAAGCAAAGGAGAAAAGGAAAGATACACCCATTTGAATGCAGAGTTCCAAAGAATAGCAAGGAGAGATAAGAAAGACAAGGAGAGATAAGCAGTCAATGCAAAAAAAAAAAAAAAGAGGAAAACAATAGAATGGGAAAGACTAGAGATCTCCTCAAAAAAAAAAAAAAATTAGAGATACCAAGGGAACATTTCATGCAAAGAAGGGCTCAGTAAAGGACAGAAATGGTACGGACCTAACAGAAGCAGAAGATATTAAGGAGAGGTGGCAAGAATACACAGAAGAGCTGTACAAAAAAGATCTTCATGACCCAGATAATCACGATGGTGTACTCACAATCATCCAGAGCCAGACATCCTGGAATGTGAAGTCAAATGGGCCTTAGAAAGCATCACTATGAACAAGGCTAGTGGAGGTGATGGAATTCCAGTTGAGCTATTTCAAATCCTAAAAAATGATGCTGTGAAAGTGCTGCACTCAATATATCAGCAAATTTGGAAAACTCAGCAGTGTTCACAGGACTGGAAAAGGTCAGTTTTCATTCCAATGGCAAAGAATGTTCAAACTACCGCACAACTGCACTCATCTCACAGGCTAGTAAAGTAATGCTCAAAATTCTCCAAGCCAGGCTTCAGAAGTACGTGAACTGTGAAATTCCAAATGTTCAAGCTGGTTTTAGAAAAGGTAGAAGAACCAGAGATCAAATTGCCAACATCCGCTGGATCATAGAAAAAGCAAGAGACTTCCAGAAAAACATTATTTATGCTTTGTTGACTATGCCAAAGCCTTTGACTGTGTGGATTACAAAAAACTGTGGAAAATTCTGAAAGACATGGGAATACCAGACCACCAGACCTGCCTCTTAAAAAAACCCGTATACAGGTCAGGAATCAATAGTTAGACCTGGACATGGAACAACGGACTGGTTCCAAATAGGAAAAGGGGTATGTCAAGGCTGTATATTATCACCTGCTTATTTAACTTATATGCAGAGTGCATCATGAGAAATGCTGGGCTGGAGGAAGCACAAGCTGGAATCAAGATTGCAGGGAAAAATATCAATAACCTCAGATATGCAGATGACACCACCCTTATGGCAGAAAGTGAAGAGGGACTAAAGAGCCTCTTGATAAAAGTGAAAGAGGAGAGTGAAAAAGTTGGCTTAACGCTCAACATTCAGAAAACTAAGATCATAGCATCTGGTCCCATCACTTCATGGCAAATTGATGGGGAAATAGTGAAAACAGTGGCTCACTTTATTTTTCTGGGCTCCAAAATCACTGCAGACAGTGATTTCAGCCTTGAAATTTAAAGACGCTTACTCCTAGGAAGGAAAGTTATGATCAACCTGGACAGCATATTAAAAAGCAGAGACATTACTTTGTCAACAAAAGTCCATCCAGTCAAGGCTATGGTTTTTCTAGTGGTCAAGTATGGATGTGAGAGTTGAGCTATAAAGAAAGCTGAGTGCTGAAGAATTGATGCTTTTGAACTGTGGTGTTGGAGAAGACTCTTGAGAGTCCCTTGAATAGCAATGAGATCCAACCAGTCCATCCTAAAGGAGATCGATCCTGAGTGTTCATTGAAATGACTGATATTGAAGCTGAAACTCCAGTACTTTGGCCATTTTATGTGAAGAGTTGACTCATTTGAAAAGATCCTGATGTTGGGAAAGATTGAAGGCAGGAAGAGTAGGGAATGACAGAGGATGAGATGGCTGGATGGCATTATTAACTCAATGGACATGGATTTGGGTAAACTCTGGGAGTTGGTGATGGACAGGGAGGCCTGGCATGCTGTGGTTCATGGGATCCCAAAGAGTTGGACATGACTAAGTGACTGAACTAAACTGAACTGAATGAAAAGATATTATGCACAATTGTGTCACATAGTGTACTATGATTATATAATTTTTCCTGTAAATCTTTTTATGTTTCCTAGAATTAGTAATTACTTTCTTTGTTCCTCAGTTTTCTATGGCCTATCATTAATTCTTCTCTTGAATTCTTTATCTCATCATAGTCAAATACGTCAGAGAATTTACTACTTCCTCTTGGAGGTATTACTCCTGGACCCCTGCAAACCCTTGGTCCAAACTGGATAGATTAGCTTCTGTGTAACTATCATTCTTGAACCTGTTTTCACCTTCATCATGGAATTGTCTTCACTGTCTTTTATGCAAACTGAAAACTTTGATTTTACCTCACACCACATACACAAATTAACTTGAAATGGATTATAGACTAACATGTAAGTGTTTAAACTATAACATTTCTGAAAGACAATATAAAAAAAGTAACAGTGATTTTTAGTTTGGCAAAAATTAAAAAATGAATTTGTCAAAATTTTTAAAAATTAAAATTCATCAAAATATTTATAAAATATAATAAATACATTAAAATTGAAATTCATCAATCATTTTAAAAAGTTCTTCAAAAGATAGCAGTTAAGAGAATTGAAAGATAAGCCACATACAGGATAAATATTTGCAAAATATGTATTTAGTAAAAGAATACATAAAGACAACATAAGGAATTCTTACTACTAAATAATGAGGACAAATCAATTAAAAACAGAAGGTACAAAAGATTTGAACAGACACTTCACCAAAGAAGATACAGAGTTGACAAAAAAATTCTTTACCATCATTAGTCATTAGAAAACTGCAAATCAAAACCACAGTGAGATATCACTATAGAACCAGTTATTATTTATTATCTCTCATGTCCAAATTTGCCCTTCAATACCTGCTCTTTAATATTAGATTGGATTCCTTTAGAATTCCTGCTGTACATTGAGCGGGATGTTAGAATTTCTCCATAGAGGGACCTAGAGGTGACTGCAGGAAGGAGTGAGCCAGTTTTGCTGGTTCTAGCTGCTCCACAGTTGCTCAGTGGTGCATTGTGTGGACTACTGAAGGGCTCTGCCTTAACCCTATGCCCTGAATTTGTGGTCCCTAAACAGACCTGAAGATGTGTATCAAAGTCAGTAACAAAATGAAGGAAGGCCAATAATAAATATTGGTGTGTGGACCAAGAAAAGCTAGAGCTAGGATAAAAACAGATGTCCTCTACAGAAGTGAATAGGTGCAAAATCTCAGAAATTACCAGATGGAAGAGATTTTTGTTCCTAATAGATTCTTGCATGTTTCTGATTATATGTTAGCTGAGTCAAAACCATTTAAATATTTTGGGTCAATAAAACAGTTCAAGTAACTCACTTAGATTTCTGAAGCTAATGTGTGGTAGAATTTGAACTTAGATCTAGCAGTCTATGAAATCTGTCAACACCACACAGCTTTTGCCAAACTATATTTTACTGGAAACTGCTTTTACTTAGTGACAGCAGTTTTAATACGGCAGAGAAGGAAATATCATGAGCAGTTAAGCTGGGAAAATGCTGATAAAATAGCTATTTTTACTGTGGAAAATTTTAGGACTATACTGGTTGTTAAAGAGGACATGTATTCAACATATATTTCAACCCTTAACTCCATCTCTTGGGACTGCTGTTCTGCAGAACATAATTTGGAAATATTATTGCCTTACAACTTACAACCCACGATGATGTCATAATAATTTAATTCTTCTTTCGCGCTCTAGAGTCATAGCACTGTTTTCTCAAAACAATTTCAATAAGAAAACCACAGTTTACTTATTCTGAACATAAGAGAAGCAATTTTTTTCTTTTTTTTTTTTTTACTTCTGTGTGGTTTTATAATACTCTAGCCGCCCATAAACAGGCATGAAAATCAGAGTAATAGTTACTTTAAAAAGAAAATCTACATTGCTGATGGTTACTTGAGAGTTTGCTAATTACGATCCCTTGTGCGGCTTTCCAGGAGGCTTCATAGGATGTACTGAATGCCGTAGATCCTTCTATCATCATTGATGCTTTGTAACTGACAGTTTCAGATATTTCTGAGGATTTATAGGTTCACTCCACTTCCAGTAAACATTTTTTTTTAACAGCCACTTTTCCAGACCCTTCTGAAGTTCTTCACAGTAGTTATTTAAGCTGGCTTTTCTGTTTTCCTCTCAGAAGTTTCCAAGTACTTAGAGATACAGTCTTTAACTCATGAAATCCTTTCAAAAAGTAATAGGTTTCAAGAGAGCTGGTAGCCCATTGAAGAGTGTTAAGAAAGAGCTCCAGAGAATACAAACTATATCTGTTGGAGAATGTGGTAATAGTGCTTTAGCAGTTTTAAACTATTTTTCAGCAAATAAAAATAACAAACATATTGGAAGCAATTCAGGAAATAGAGGAAAAAATATATAATTTCATCATTTTGAGCCAAACACGACTAGTGTCCTAGAGTATTTTTTTTTCCCTATGCAGTTTTACCCCCGTTGTTACCTAAGGACAGTATTGCATTTTGCTGTTTCATTTAGTACTTGAACCTTTTTCAATGGAATTTCATGCTCTTCATAACCAGAACTTTAATGAGTCAAAAATATTTCAGCAATTTATTTAATTATTCCCTTTTGGAAGCATATTTGGTTTATTTTCTATTTTCTCTGTAAATACTTCTGCAATAAACTCATGGTGCATAAAGCTTTCCCCCCATATTTTGAACTCTTTATGATAGTTTCTCTTAAGTGAAATTACTAGGTCAATGGACATGAATGTATTTATAGTCTTATGCCTATTATCAGATTACTTTCTGAGAGACTATACAATTTACAGTGCTACTAAGTATGTATAAAACTCAGTTATTTAAGGGTAATCTTACCCTTAAGGCAACTGTCAAAGGTGTAAGTTTATGCATTTTTGTATTTTCCCATTTTACTGATTTTATGTATAATTGGAGATCATTAAAATACCAGTAAATAGATTTCATAATCTGCTTTTTTTCCCTTCCAAGTCCATAAAATAAAAATATTTTAAAGAATAGCATTTAATTGCCACCTCTTACATACACTTTCAAATGTGAGGTAATTGTGTTTTGTAGTAAAATAAATGTGCTTTGGGGATATATGTCCAGCCTTTTTTAATTTTCTGAGAGTTGCCACATTCAAGCCTCAGGTGAACTGATGGGCTCTTCAAGCCATGTTTTGTTAAACTAGCTCTCTCCTGCCCCGCCAAAGCATATGGAAACTGAGATTGCTACCTGACCCAGTCAGATTTCCTCTTCCAAGGCCTTGAACTAAGAGACCCAGGAGTCTTCAGGCAGTCAGCATTTTCTTGGAAGTGACAGTTAATGAAGACTTAAGGAGACTAGTTGCTTGGAGTCCAAATAGCAGATGAGCAGCAAAAAGGGGGTTTCTTTACAAAAAGACAGATGCTGGGGAAAGAGACAGAGATATAAGTTTGCTTTAGTTTCTTTTGCCTTTTTAGTTCCCATACTTGATCCCAAGTATGACCAGGCTATTATGCCTATCCTGTGTTATATCTTTATTATAATGCTAAAAATCAATATACCTCATGCCATGACAGTTCCAAGGATGCCCAAAAAGGACAAAAATGAGCCATGGACCAATTTCTGAAAATCCCCTCCCCTTCCCCCAAGTATAAAATATCCCTTTCACTCATTAGAGTATGAAATTACCAAGCACATAAAAACTAACCAACCCCTTACCTTGGGGGTGTTCTTATCCTTCAGGAAGCCCTGCACTCTGGTTTTGGAGAAGTGTATCTGTCTTTCAATAAACCCACTTTCACTTTACCTTGGCTTACCTTTGACTTCCTTCCCACTCAAAGCCAAGGACCCTCACTCGGCGGCCAGTTCCGGGGATTCACTTGGACCTGGGGCATGACCATTCTCTCGCTCCTTCTCCTCCTGCCAGAGTCAGTCTCCCAGCCACACTCCAGCACCGCAGTCTGGCATTCCCTTGCCTCCAGGGGACACATATTGAGGGATATAGGTCCTTGTGGGATCAAGCTGAGACTGCAACTTTCTCTGAAACTGCACCCTTTCTTAGCTTACCCTCCTTTAATACCTGCTTCTCATCATCCTTAACACTCTGATCCTTCTTTTGGGACATTTACTTTATAAATCACTAGCACTCAGATCCTTAACCTCAGGTCTGCATCTGGGATAATCCAACTCAAAACAATGACCTGTCTTACAAAGGCTAGGGACAGAATAGATAATTATACACAGTAAAGTGAATGAACTGCCAACTATCATTATGTACCATTTGAAGATTTCAAGGATAGATTACCTTACTCTAAAGCTTACCTTGGAAGAAAAGTAATTAAAGCTTTATTACAGCTCTTAACCTGAAAACCAGATTAAATTTGATGTATTACCTATAAACCAACCTTCCTACTAATGCATAAATTCTGTGCCATGCGTTTGCATTGAAACTTGTATCTCCTTTGTCACCAGAACAACGTTTGATAAAAGACAGGCTATGCTCTGATTTAAACTATTACACAATAATTATATCCTTACTCTGGGTAGCATGCATGTGCGCTAAATTGCTTCAGTTGTATCTGACTGTGATCCTATGGACTATAGTCTTCCAGGCTCCTCTGTCCATGGGATTCTCCAGGCAAGAATTGTAGTGGGTTGCCATGCCCTCCTCAAGGGGATCAAATCTGTGTCTGTTATGGCTTCTGCATTGGCAGGGGGCTTCTTTACTAGTGCCACCTGGGAAACTCTAATTCTGAGTAGACATAATAAAAATAATCAGACAGTGAAGGGTTAGCTAAGTTTTTAAACTATATTTTAGACTATCCATAACAAAACATTGTAAGCATGCATGCATACTAAGTTGCTTCAGTTGTGTTCAACTCTTTCCAACCCTATGGACTATGGCTGACCAGGCTCCTCTATCCATGAGGAATCTCCAGGCAAGAATATTGGAGTGGGTTGCCATGCTCCAGGGGATCTTCTGGACACAGGGATTGAACCTGCGTCTCCTGCACTGCAGGAAGATTCTTTATTGGTGACCCACCAGGGAAGCCCTCAAACATTATAAATCAGCCTATAATTTTTAGAGTTCTCTTATATTATCACCACTCTGTATTGCAATTACTTTTCAGAAATCATAGATTACTGAATAACTGCTAAATAGCAGAAACTAAGTATTTTGAATTTATAGTCTTGAATCATGTCTCTAAGTAATGATATAAATTAATAACTCCATTATTTGATATTGTAGGTATTGTATCACAAAAAAATGGGTTAGAAAGGAAGAACACTGTTGAAGGTCTCAAGGTAAATGTCTGATACATAAAAAAGGGGACATGCTCCTTGCCTTTGAACAGCTTAACACATAATGAAGATAGGAATTTTATTCATCTTAATTACACCTACTTAAATGATCACTTATACCTCAAGGTATCTCAAATCTTTCTTTGGATAGCTTTTATCTCAACTTTTTCTGGAAATAATAGAGATTATCTGCAGTAGTAAGATTTAGAAGACATATTCCTATTTTAATGCTACTGTTAAGCGTTGGCATTTGATTATTCTGGATTTTCTACTTACCTCCTTAGTAAAATAGCCATAGTTGTATTCAAGGCTTTTCTATCACCTGAAAGTGGGCTTCCCTTATAGCTGAGTTGGTAATGAATCTGCCTATAATTCAGGAGGCCCCTGTTGGATTCCTGGGTTGGGAAGATCCACTAGAGAAGGGATAGGCTACCCATGCCAGTATCCTAAGGCTTCCATTGTGATTCAGCTGGTAAAGAATCTGCCCACAACTGGGAGACCTGGGTTCGATCCCTGAGTTGGGAAATCCTCTGGAGAAGAGAAAGGAAAGGCCCACTTCAGTATTCTGGCCTGGGGAATTCCATGGACTGTATAATCCATGGGATCACAAAGAGTTGGAAGCGACTAAGTGACTTTCACTTTCACTAATCTCATAAGTAACTGCTGTAACAATGTTACAGGGTCAGAATAGTGAGTGAACCTAAACTAAATAAAAACCAATCTTAAATGTACCCTCTATCTAGAAAAAGCTGCACTTTTAGAGAAGTTTGAATTTCAATAAGTTTTCAAACTTTCTAGCTGAGTCTTTACTTTTCATACTTTAAATACCTGTGGATAAATATTGCAAAGTTTCATGAAAATACAACTCCGGTGAAAAGTACCAACCCTCACCTGTATTAAGAGAAGATGACACTTTAAGCCAAGAAGCTATTTCCTCTTCAAATCGCTCCCTGCTTTATTCTTTAACTGCAATTGCAGCCTCCCTCTCAATGCATCTTCCTCCACTTAATCTCTCTTCCACCTCTGGGCTATCACTTTGAAATATACAGTACTTGGAAAAAATGGCCTCAAGAGAAGATATGATTCTTCAACATATTTTATGGGTGAATCTACAGGAGGAAGAAATAAAATTCTTTAAAGCCCAAGATTTAATGAAAATGGGAACAAATCATAGTGGAATGCAGTTCCAGTTATGAGCTACAAACACACTAAGGAACACTGCAGTTGAGCATGCTTTATATTCCGAATGTCTTGAGCACATTGTGACTTAAAGTGGCCATTACAGATTTTTCAAAATGTGCATAATTAATGTGCATTGAATTTCCTTTTCGTAGATCTCCTTTTTCTTTTGCTGTTATCTTCTTGCCTTAATTTACCTGACCTGTCAGTTATCTTGAGTTCAGAAATAGCAAAGTCAACTTATTTGACCTTACCATGGTGACGTGTAAGTCATTAACAGAAATCACAAGGCAGAGTGCAAAACAATAGAGACTTTGGAATCATAAAGAAAGAGGTTCAAGACCTGGGGTTGCCAGTGAGAGAGGGATGAATTAAGAGTTTGGGATTAGCAGATGTAAACTGTTATATACAGAGCAGATAAACAACAAAGTCCTACTCTACAGCACAGGGAACTCTATTCAAAATCCTTTAATAAACCATAATGGAAGTGAAAGTAAAAGTGAAAGTTACTCAGTTCTGTCCAGTGCTTTGCGACCCCATGGACTACACAGTCCATGGAATTCTCCAGGCCAGAATACTGGAATGAGTAGCCATTCCCTTCTCTAGTGAGAAAACAAGCACACACAAAGTGAAAGTTCTCAGGAAAATTCCCAAGTGGAGCTGCTGCTGCTGCTAAGTTGCTTTAGTTGTGTCCGACTCTGTGCGACCCCATAGATGGCAGCCCACCAGGCTCCCCTGTCCCCAGGATTCTCCAGGCAAGAACACTGGAGTGGTTGCCATTTCCTTCTCCAATGCATGGAAGTGAAAAGAGAAAGTGAAGTCGCTCAGTCGTGTCCGGCTCCTAGTGACCCCATGGACTGCAGCCTACCAAGCTCCTCTGTTCATGGGATTTTCCAGGCAAGAGTACTGGAGTGGGTTCAAATGGAGCTAAAAAACTATAATTTTCTTACTGCCAAACAGCCAAACAATGATGCTTCCTTCTGCAGACAATGATGAGAGGGAGATAGACTATGATCACTTCTCTTAAACAAGATATGCCAAGTAAGTTTGCTGGACACTTTCCTCTAAGTCATCTATAAAATGACATGAGGAAGATTAATTGAAATGCATCTTCAAACCCTGAGGTCTGTTTTTGTTTCATCGTCTTGAGAATTTTACTTCCTCGCTTCTTTTTTATATTTACAGCTTACTAAATAGAACCCAAAACATTCTTTCAAACATAGAACTAAACGAGAGGAAGTCATAATGGAATTTAGAATAGACAGGGCTGTGATTGAATTTTGCCTGAGGCCACCTTCTCCCATTCATGGAAAATCCAAGATATTGATAGGACAACCACCTGCATCACCTGTCCCCGTTGTGCTGAAATCAGACCCAGTTAAGTCCTCTGGTGACTTAATTATAAGCTATGGGTACCAGTTCTGTCATGCGTCATCAAGGGATGAATACAAAATTAAAAGCCCAAGAACAATAAAATAGTTGATTATTCTTCCCAGCAATAGGAAGAAGCCAAGAAATAAAGTTGACAAAATCTACTTTTTCTCTGCATTTGAAAGAAAATACAAGTTTCATGAAATCCTTTGAATATATTCTATTGCTTCTTGAAATATCCATCTCATTGTGATTTAAGCATCAAAATAAAGCTTAACCCAGAAAGAGGGGCACTCTCCCCAGCTTTGGCCAACCTAAAACAAACAGAAAAAACCCACACTCACATACTTATATATAACCACATCCATACCCTCCCACATACATTTAATATCACAGATAGATGATTATAAAAATTGTTCTTGATTCCTTTCACTAAACAATGTCCAGACCACCAGCACAGAAAGACTAACACTCTTTAATGAATGCATTGTTTGCCATTATAGGAATGTACTATTATTTGTAGAATGTTATCTCTTTTCATTGCTACATCTTCAGGTCTCACAACAGTACTTGGTACATAATAAAGCAAGAGAAATATTTATTGAATAAAAAATGGTTTCAGCCATTCCCTCATGGTGAATCTTTACATTGCTTTTTGTCTTTGGTTGTTTAAACAATGCTTTGATAAACATCCCTCCATAAATGTTTAAATATTATGTATAAATTTTGTTTTTTAAAATTAACTCCTAGAAAAATAATTATTATTCATAAAGAGAAACATAAGCATTTTCATTTTGATGAATAGGTAGTTTAATAACTTAGTTATCTCTGAAATAAAACCATGAATTTTATGAGAAAGATTTTTAGGCTTGGCTCTAAAAACGACTCTAGTAAGTTGAATTTGGAATTCTTTATGCTAATAAAGAGGGAGAGTGCCATGTATAATGGAAAATGTGAATAACTCTTACACAATTTGTTTGGATTTGAGATCTTTTTGTTCACTGATATGGATGGATCTGTTTTTCTAAGAACCAATAGTTTACCTAAATGTTACTTAGGTAAGATCTAATTCTAGGTAACTCTTATGGCTCAGTAAGTAAAGAATCCACCTGCAATACAGGAGATCTGGGTTTGCTCTCTGGGAAGATCCCCTGGAAGAGGGCATGGCAACCCACTCCAGCGGGTGTTCTTGATGGGAGAATCCTCATGGACAGAGGAGTCTGGCAGGCTGAAGTCCATGTGGGGTTGCAAAGAGTTGGACAGGACTGACCAACTAAGCACACACACAAAATCTAATTCCAGGTAACTCTAGATAAACTCTGGTCAATGATTCAGCTACCTACTTGAAATTTTTTCCCACAAGCTACGTGATGTCAGATAGAGACAGCTTTGCTTCCTGCTTTAAAGTAAAGCACCAGATTCATCAGAGGCAGGGTGCTTTGTTTACTTAGTTTTTTCATCAATGTTGTTTAGTCTAGTAGCTGAGGACATAGAATTTGAAGAGGTAGCTAAGGACATGGGATTTGAAGAGGTCAAACCTGAGGTGAAATTTCATCTTCGTCACATAACTAGCTATATGCTCTTGAAATTTAATCCCTCTAAGCCTAAATTACTTCAATATCAAAATGAGGATGACACTATCTGCCTCACAGTTTTAAGGTGAGGAGTAAATGAGATTGTATATTTTTTTAGTATCCACAAAGTTTTTTATATACAAAAGTATATTTTTTGTTTCTCCAACAAAATACCTCAGAATTTGGCATCTTTTAGTGTCTTGGAGCTAACATCATAAATGTTCAATATATCTTTTTCACCCATCAAAAAGCTTAAGTTTCTCTGAATTATTCTCTTCTGGGCTAAACGATTGTTTTTGTTTGTTTAGAAAAACAAGGGCAGGAATCACAGAAAGAATGTATCTTTCAGATCTGCTCACATCATTTAAAACAATGACATTTTGAACATAGGCATTGAATTTTCCTACTGAGATAAAATACTCAGAAAATTTTGAGTACTACTGAGGGAGAAGGAAATAGCAACCCACTCCAGTGTTCTTGCCTGGAGAATCCCAGGGATGGCGGAGCCTGAGGGGCTGCCATCTGTGGGGTCGCACAGAGTCGGACATGACTGAAGTGACTTAGCAGTAGCAGAGGGTTATTTCACAAGTTAGTACCACATGGATAGTATCTCTTCAGGATCAGTACAACTGATGCATACTCCGTAAGAACAATCTGGAAAAAGTGAAGAGCTTAGTAGCAGTTGATGATGAAAGAGCTGGAGTATCCAGTCCACCTACCTTGATATTGTTCATGTCTAGTACCCGGATGATGCTAAAAAAGAAGCTGTGAGTCACACCTCAGAATTAGGACTCTTTTTGATAGTAGAATATTCTTCTAGATCAGGACTTTTTTTCAAGCCTATGCCTAATATAAAGCCTCAGCCTAGAAGCTCTTTTGTTGTTTATTATCTTTTTTTTAATATACAGTACCATAAGAAGCAATATTTTTTGTTTGTAATAGAAAGTAAATGCCTCCATCCCACCATGGTAATTCCCTAAAAGTTAAAAGTCTTCTGAAATAGGTAGTTAAACATTTGCATATACTGTATGTATTTATAATAACAATATCATGTTCTATGGTTAGTCACTTGGTAGTGTCTGACTCTTTGCAACCCCATGGACTGTAGCTTGCTAGGCTGCTCTGTCCATGGGGATTCTCCAGACAGGAATACTGGAGTGGGTTGCCATGCTCTCCTGCAGGGGATGTTCCCAACAATGCCACATATATGTACAAAACAGTGTGGATTTGTCAAAGCATTTTCTAATGCTTAAATAACTAATTTCTTCCATGCCAGTCTCAAGACAGACTAAAAAGCTATTTATGTATTTATTTTTGTATTTGACAAATAGCTAAAACTAAAGATTGGAGAGAATAGATTGATTTCATATAATACATAATAATAATACTCCTACATTCTGTGGCTTTTTGAAGAGCTTTCATTCATTATTTGATTCTTTGTTCATCCTTTTTGGTGGTTACTTACAAAATATAATCTCTATTATATCATTGTGTGCCTTCTAGACTCAACATTTTCTCATCTGCCCCATTTCCTCACCCTCAGAGCTCTTCTACTAATCCATACAGAACTATTGACACAGGTGAAAATACACAATAATCAAAAGTATTCGTGCCTATTTTTTCACATTGTGTTTTCCTGCTCAGGGAACCCCTCCACTGCTGAACAAAGTTGCTTCCATGATGATTCTACATCTGGTTTAGAATTGCGTGTAGCTCTCCCCTAAGCATTTATGTATACCAATTACTTTTGTTGTGGTCCAAATTCTAATATAAACTTGCTCTATTAACCATTATGTTATACCTTTCTTGGGAGACCTGAGTTCAATCCCTGGGCTGGGAGGATCCCCTGGAGACGAGAAAGGCTACCCACTCCAGTGTCCTGGCCTGGAAAATTCCATGGGCTGTATAGTCCGTGGGGTCACAAAGAGTCGGACATGACTGAAAGACTTTCACTCACTCTGTCAGTTAGATCTGACCTATTCTATACAATTTCAAAAGCTGTTTTAATGACACAGAAATGAATGAGGTGGCCATATGTTGAGAACTGGAATTAAACAAGTAAGAACTGGATGTTTAATTCTATGAGATGTGAAGAAAAATATTAGAAGGCATTTTTCCTTCTTGTTAGGTCTTCAGGCTAATATTTGGCCTTGGGAAGGCCCAAATTTAGGGAGTTAATGTGTAAGTTTTGAGTTATTCTGGATAAAGTCTAACTCACCCTCATGCAGTCTAGGTAAGGGTACCTATCATTTTAACAATGACACTGGAACACCAGGACCTCAGAAAACTTTGCGGTAGCACAACAGACATGCTTTAAAGGTAGACTGCTTTCTGACTGCCTGTCAATTAATTGCTATCTGCTTTTTTTTTTTTAATCATCTGCCTAACTTTGGATTCAAGATTTTCTTTACAAATAAAACAAAGTTTTATCTCCCAACTTTCAATGTCTTAAGTGTTTCAAAATTCTTTACCTTATGGCGTAAACTTTAACCATTTTCAATGATATCTTCCCTTATCAGCCATGACACACAGAGCTCCCTGTACTTGACAGTGGACTCTAAAATATTAATTTCAGACAGCTAGAGAGAAGGACAGCTAACTCTCACCTTGTAGCCCTCTATTGTTGTTGCTTACTATAACTAGTCTTTGGAGTTAATCATTTAGACCCCAAAACTTTGAGAGATTAAGAGCCAATAGTCAGAATAAGGAAGCATCCTCATAATAACTGATACAGTATAATGCACAGAATTTCCATGTGCATTGGTTATGCCATTTTTATAACAAGCCTAGCTAACTGGTAAGTAAATAGTCTTGGAGGAAAAATGATTTGTTGGCAGATATTGATATAGGTAAGACACTCTAGCCACAACCCAAATGGTTCTTGTTTCCCACCCTTAGAGATAGTAATTTTTTCCTATCAAAATCTATTCTAAGGGGAGGTGATATTGCTATTTTGAATATCTGTGTGTTCCCCCACCTAAGAAATATTTGTAATTTAATCTGTTTTTTTACTCATTCAACAAATAATATTTGTTCATTATAGGGAAACCATTGTGATAGGTGCAGGAATATGGCAGTAAACAAAAAAGGAAGGTTTTTTCCATCTGAAGTGTTGAAAATACACATCTGCTATTGAGGGAAAGACTATAAAGGGGGGAATAATTAGGATGATGTCAAAGGATACAGTGTGAGATTCTATTCTTGACTCAAGGTTCAGTGAATACCATTTTGAGAACATGATATTTAGGTTGTGACTTAAAATAAATGTAAATGTTTAATAAGCAAAGTAGGGTGTGAAGGATAAAGAGATGTCCCATTAGGGCATGGGGATGTTGGGATTAGATTCTCTTGAAATATGTCTTACATATTTCTGTTTGCTTTCACTTCTCTTGTTTGTATGTCTTAGGCAATGAATCATTTCTTTGGAGACAACACCTTCTACTCACCTCAAAATTGCATGCCTATCTCTTTCCAGAACTTTGAGCAGAGGTGAAGGCAGACATTTTTGATACAACTATTTCAAAAATTGGAAATATACCACCTTCTCAGGAACATGAATCCAGATATAAGGAAGCAAACATGTCAAATGGTAGGAAGACAAATGCATAGGCAAGGCATATAGATAACTCATACCAGAATATTAGGACTCAAACCTTGAGCCCAGCAGCTTTTACGTATTACTCCATGAAACTCCAAGATGGCTCATTAATCACAACTAGGACCCACCCTAAGACTGTTTGACTCATTGCTAAATACTAGCAATAGCAATGTCACATGAATATACAACAAGGCTTATCTGACGTCTCCAAATCAACCAAAGACAGTTTGGGAAGATTTCTATCGGGAGAAACACATGAAAAAGCAAGAAAGCACTGAAATATTACAGGAAGAGGAGACTAACACAGAGAAAGACTATAATGAGTGAATTAAATTATTCAAGGAATCTAACAAGTGTTAAGTAGATAAGGGAAGTAGTTACCGGATAGCTCATCTTTTCTTAAAGCTTTGGAATTTCATATCATAGGTCATGGTCTTCTGTGACTGTAGGCAAGTCTGTTTTTCTGCAAGTAGACAATTTGTAGCTTTTGTGACTTAAACTTAAAAGCACATGTCACCAGATCATTTTTGGCTTCAAACATAATTGAGGCCTCTGAGGTTTCAGATTTCTGGTCTAGAATCAATGCCTTAATTACTTTTTACTAGTATTTTGTTTTCTTCTTAAGTGCAGCAAAATCAAACACTTGTCTCTGCAAAGAACAAGTGTTTTGTTTTCTGTTCACTCTCTGATTTCCCTTAGCTCCTAACTGAAATATTGCATGCTGCTGCCACCAAAGAATTAATTTTTCATACCCGACAATTTGGCAGATAAGTTTACTTCTTTGTATTAAGTGAAAGGTAGCTTGTTCTGGGTACAGACCTACAGTCATTTGCACATGAAATGGAGTATTGTAAATTGGAAAGTTTAGGAAATCCACAGGCCACTGCCTCCACTGGTCCAACAACGGAATCTTTTTCAAGGTTGTGGGGCCATTTTACTGAGTGACAGATCTCTGATAAGAGCCAGAATCCAGTGACCTTCTTCTCTGATGTTATCAATCATGCACACTAGAGTAACATGGCAATTCCATTCCACAAGCACAATGAGCAGACTCTGCTAATAGATTTTGGCACTGTGCTGTAGCCATTAGAATCATTGAATATGATAGGCATTTGAGCTGTGTGAGTTAAAGGGAAAAATCTACCCATGTGAATAACCCATGTTTTTCTCCTGTCAAGTGCAAAGAGTTTGCTAATTTCCTAAGCACAAAGCAAGTTTAATTAAAGCCAATGAAGCAAGGGAATGCCATAGTTGAATGAATTTTTATGTAGCTCACATAGCTGAAGCTGAGTAAAATATGAAATGTAATGATATAAGCTTTGTTTGGTAAACAGTCTCACTCCAGGCACTTCTCACAGTCCCTGGGGCTCTTTAAAGTATTTACTGAGTAGTGATCCAGCTCTTCTTTCTCTACTTTGTAGCTCCAGTCTTTCTGATGTATTAACAACCACTCTCCGCTTCCAAGAAGCATAAGGCAGAAGCAAAAATCAACAGGGAAAAGTGCCTCTGCATTTGCCTTTGGCAAAACTCTGGACTTTGTTCCAGAAGCCCCTTCTCTCTTGCTCCAGTAGCCAGGTGATTTTAGGGACTGTATTCAGGAGACTCTCACACCTGCTTTACTGCCTGGGCAACAGCACTTTCCCATTTGCACAGACCTTTTTGTTTTCATTATCATGTATGGATGTGACAGTTGGACTATAAAGAAAGCTGAGCACCAAAGAATTGATGCTTTTGAACTGTGGTGTTGGAGGAGACTTTTGCTAGTCCCTTGGACTGCAAGGAAATCCAATCAGTCTATCCGAAAGGAGATCAGTCCTGGGTGTTCATTGGAAGGACTGATGTTGAAGCTGAAACTCCAATACTTTGGCCACCTCATGCGAAGAATTGACTCATTGGAAAAGACCCTGATGTTGGGAAAGACTGAGGGCAGAAGGAGAAGGGGATGACAAAGGATGAGATGGTTGTATGGCATCACCGACTCAGTGGATCTGAGTCTGGGTAAACTCCGCAAGTTGGTGATAGACAGGGAGGCCTGACATGCTGTGGTTCATGGGGTCACAAAGAGTCGGACACGACTGAGCAACTGGACTGAAATGATCCAGATCTTCTCTGGTGCCTCAGATGGTAATCTGCCTGCAATACAGCAGACAAGGGTTTGATCTGTGGGTCAGGAAGATCCCCTGTAGAAGAGCATGGCAACCCACTCCAGTATTCTTGCCTGGAGAATTCCATGGACAGAAGAGACTGGTGGGCTATAGTCCATAAGGTCACAAAAAGTTTAACGTTACTGAGTGACTACACTTTCACTTTTTCATCTATCCATCTTGAAAGAAAAAGGCTTTTTAAGGTTAGAAAATAAAGTGAGTTTATGCTTAACCTTATAGAATCTCATAGAATAGGATGGCTTCAAAAGAGAAAATCTAATGGAAGTTTCCATTTATCATTATCTTTTTTTTCTTATTCTATGCTATTTCAAATGCATGTTTTGGTTATTAATATTGTTTCATGTCTAAATGAATTCATATTTTTTATCAATAACTTGTTTTTAATTATATTTGGAAATGAGCAATGAACAGTTTTTTGCACATTTAAGCCATACTCTTAAGTTACACTCTTGTGGCAGAAAGTGAAGAGGCACTAAAGAGCCTCTCAATGAAAGTGAAAGAGGAGAGTGAAAAAGCTGGCCTAAAATTCAACATTCAGAAAACTAAGATCACAGCATCCGGTCCGGTCACTTCATGGCAAACAGATGGGCAAGCAATGGAAACAGTGAGAGACTTTATTTTCTTGGGCTCCAAAATCACTGCAGATAGTGTCTACAGCCAAGAAATTAAAAGACGTTTGCTCCTTGGAAGAAAAGCTATGACCAACCTAGACAGCATATTAAAAAGCAGAGACATCACTTTGCCGAGAGAGGTCCATATAGTCAAAGCTATGGTTTTTCCAGTAGTCATGTATGAATGTGAGAGTTGGATTATAAAAAAAGCTGACTGTTGAAGAATTGATGCTTTTGAATTGTGGTGTGGAAGAAGACTCTTGAAAGTCCTTTGGACTGCATGGAGATACAAGCAGTCCATCCTAAAGGAAATCAGTCCTGCATATTCATTTGAAGCTGATACTACACTGAAGCTCCAATATTTTGGCCACCTGATGTGAAGAACTGATTCATTGGAATAGACTCTGACACTGAAAAGGATTGAAGGCAGGAGAAGCGGGTGACAGGATGAGATGGTTAGATGGCATCTCTGACTCAAGGGACATGAGTTTGAGCAAGTTCTGGGAGTTGGCAATGCACAGGGAAGCCTGGCATGCTACTATCCATTGGGTTGCAAAGATTCAAACATGACTGAATGACTTAACTAAAGCCAAAGTTAGAAATCAGCTAATTCAGACTTCAATTTTCTGCAAATATTTACTGAACGCCAACTGTGTGCCAGGAATTACTCTGAACTCTGGAGATTCAACAGTTTAAAGTGAAGTCACTCAGGCATGCCTAATGCTTTGCCGACCCCATGGAGGATAGCCTACCAGGCTTCTCCATCCATGGGGTTTTCCAGGCAAGATTACTGGAGTGGGTTGCCATTTCCTTCTCCAGGGGATCTTCCCAACCCAGGGATTGAACCCAGGTCTCCTGCATTGAAGCCGGATGCTTTACTGTCTGAGCCACCAAAGAAGTTCCTTAAAGGTCCCAATGTAGTTTATACTCTAATTAGAACAGGCAGACTTCAAGATCATATGTTGAAATCCTGATCTCAACTATCCCAGAAAGTGATTGTGTTTGGAGATAAACTTTTTTAAAAAGTTTTTAAGTTAAAATCAAATGATTAGGGTGGACCCTGATCCAATGTGACTGGCATTTTCATGTGAAGAGTAGTTTAGCACACAGACAAACACAGAAAGAAGGCTATGTGAAGACACTAGAAGACAGTCATCTCCCAAGGAGAGCAGCCTAAAAAGACATTATCCCTATTGATCTCTTGATCTCAGACTGTTAGAGACGAGAGCTGTGAGAAAGCTCATTTCTACTGTGTAAGCCACCCGGTCTGTGGTACTTTATTATGGCAGTCATAATAAGTGAAAACAATGAACAAAGAGTTACGTATCAGGAAGTGAGATCCAAGAGCTCAGAGAGAGATGGATCAAGTCATGCCTTACGAGCCATTGCTATGAGGAATTTGTACCACGTGCTGCAGATATAACAGAGTTTATGGGAGATGGCCTTAGAAGGAGAAAATTAGCAGACCACTCATAGTGTCCTGAACTCTCATTATTTCACAGCATGGGCTTAGTATAGATGTTCTGTATGCACCAATGTCCCAGCAAAAATGGCCTGCCTTAGCGAACAGCCTGGATATAAACCTGAGAGTTCTGAAAGTGGGAAGGGTCCTCAGCCCCACAGCTTACTACATATTTATAGATTAACCTAAGAGAGCTAGGGCATGCATAGTTTCTCTAGGTAACAAGGAATACATCAACGAACTTCCTGACCAGGAACAATGCTAGAGATTGTTTCTACAAAGTGCCGAGGTCTGCATATTAAGGACATGGGAACAGCTTTACATGCCAGGAATAACATCAGACGGCATCAATCCCAGTGAGCTAGTAGTCTGCTAAGCTACTATCAAAAGTTGGAAGGAAATGAGCCTCTAGGTCCATTTGAATTTGTCTCTTACTGGAGTCAAAGATGGACCAAGGGTTTTCCTGTGAACCACTAGAAACATAAATTTGTTTTTAGAGCAAGATTTGTTTTGTATGTGGTAGATGTAAAATCTCTGGTTAGGCATCCAAGTGGAGATGCTAGGAGGGGAATTAAATGTAACAATGTAGATTTGGGGGAGAAGTTTCATGTTGTAGATTAAATTTTGGAAGTTATCAGCATAGTGATAAGTCATAAGTGGTAGACAAATCATCACAAAAAGGTGTGCAGATAAAGGAGACAAGAGGTCCAAGGGCTGAGTTTTGAGCCAAATCCATCACTAGGAAACTGGAGAGATAATAGAAAATCAGCAAAAGAGGCTGGGAAGAAATAACCTGTGAGCCAGAGGCAAAGAAGAATACAGGGTCCTCAGAGCCAAGTGAGTAAGATGTTTTAGGGAAGAAACAATGATCAAGGTTTTCTAGGATTAAAGATCTGAATTAACTATTGACATTCCAATGAATAGTCATAGGTGGCATTGACAGGGGTGGGTTCAGAAGAAAGGTGAAGGATGCCTGGTTGGAAGGCTAAGAAATAATGAGAAGGAGACCTTGAGACAGGGAGCACAGAGTACTCCTTCTAGGAGATGCTGTATAAAGAGGAGCAGAGCAGTGGCATGGTAGTTGCTGAGAAAGTGAGTCAAGAGATGCTTTATATGTCTCTGTATGTTCATGACCATAATTCAAGAGAGGGTGGGAAAAAATTTAAAAAAAAAGGATAGTGGAGAAGAGAGAGTGAAATCCTGGAGTGATGTCGTTAGTAGATGACAAAGGCTATAATTTGGTGCACAACTGGAGAAACAGATATTTTATTCATGGCCAGAGATGCATCTCTAGAAAAAAAGATTTAATGATCAGTCATTTTTAGGTGTGGAGAGAAGAAAAACAACTTTTAATTCATTAAAATAAACAATATTAGGTTAGACTTTAAAAATAGATATCAGATTATTTTTCTTTTTTTAACATGAGATTATTTAGCATTTATTGAAGCAGATGGGCTTCCTTGGTAGCTCAGTAGTAAAGAAGCTCCCTACCAATGCAAGAGAGGCATGTATGATCTCTGGGTCAGGAAGATCCCCTGGGGAAGGAAATGGCAACCCACTCCAGTATTCTTGCCTAGGAAACCCCATGGACAGAGAAGCCTAGTGAGCAACAGTCTGTGGGGTCACGAAAGAGTTGTACATGACTTAGCAACTAAACAATAACAGCATATTGAAGCAGGTACAGCATAACATTTAACAGCACAGTTCAGCCGTCAACAGCTATATAATGTTTTTGGAAAGATTGTATAAGATTTTAAACATAGTGGTTTGAATACATAAGATGATTATTTGTTTTGTGAAACAAAAAATTACAAGGAAAAAAGGGAGAATGGTTGCTAGCAGAGCCTACCATGCTCTTTCTCTCTCAAAGAAGATGATAATGCTAAAAAGTATTCTCAGAACTCAGTGAGATACTGCAAATAAAATATATCACGAATTGTCTAGTACACAGTAAGTTCTCAATAAATGCTATATTTTACTATTAATATTATTTGCATTTCAAAGTCAGAGCATACCAATTACTGAAATGAGACAAGCAAATTTCAATTTACCGAAGAAGACCCTAAAGATCTTGTGTTTATTTGGATACACGTACTCTGTGAACCTTGCCTTTGGAAAGTAGATGTCTTTGTATCCAGTCTGAAATATGACCCCACTGGCTGCTTCCTCTTTATTGATAAATAACAAAAACTTTTTGTGCAAACTCTACTGCAAATTAATACCTCAGATTAGTATGCTTTAATTATATTGATTAAAAATGTATATGCATCCACAGAATAATCATCCAGAATGATGGCTTTCTTAATAAATCATGTGTGAAACCATTTCCCAAAGCCTCTTTCCCTCAAAGGACACTTTGAAAGCAAAGTTATATGTTTAATTACTCAAGTAGTTTTTTTTTTTCCCTCATTTAAAATGGATTAATAATAAAATTGATCTTGTTTTCAGGTTAGTTTATAAATAGTTTGTTAGTACCCGGAGTGTAGAGATTGTGTCTTTTTAATCCTTTACTTTTCCTTGGTAATGTGATTCCTGTGGAAACCCATACATTTCTTGATAGTAATGGCAATATTTTCTTTATCTTGGTTTTCTAAGCACCAGCATCTAGCCTGATACATATTAAGTGCCTCATAAACATTTCTATATAACATTTAGAAAGTAGAAAGAAGGAGGGAAAGTACCACTTATTGAGGGTCTGTTATGTGCTTAGCAAGGCTCTGAACATTTGACATTCTCTTTTATTTAATTAAAGATAAATGGCAAATGTTTGCTTAGGAAATAATGGATGATGCACCAGCCACCAGAGGCAATACTACTTTCTACACTAAAATCTTATGCCATAGACCTCTGTCTTCCTTTACACAGGCTCTGAGGCATAAACAGCTTTACCACTTATTATAATTTATGTTTCCAGTTTGCGATTTCTACATTTCATAAACTCTGCCCTTCACTAACACCCAAATAATCATATGTCCACAGGTTCTATGTGTATAATAATAGTAAGTATAACAATAATAGTCATAGCAGTATTCACAATAGCTAAAATGCATTTAATGCTTTTTATGTGTCAGGTACAGTGTTGGTTGCTTTAAAGGCATCATTTATTTGCATCTTTAGAATAGCCTTATGAGCTAAGTACTGTTATTTTCTCTTATTTTGGCAAATTAGAGATTTGAGTTTTAGAGACATTAGTCACACGTGCATGGATACACAGCCTGTCATTAGTCTAATGTCCTTAGATGTGGGAAAAGTTCTAGGGCGTAATAAAAACAGTGAACATGGGAAATGGCCACAGAGTCAAATCTCCAGCAGGTTTACATTATATTATGCTTGGAAAAGATATATTTTGCTTTTTACTAAATTTTTAAAATACTTTTAGATTTAAGGTAGAATTGTAAGAATAGCACAGAGAATTATCATATATTCTTTTCTGATATTCTCCTAATATTAAAACCTACATAATCTTGATACATTTATCCAAAGTAAAAAATCACCACTGATATATTGCTGTTAATTAAACTACAGACTTTATTTGGATCTTAACCATTATGCCTGAGAGTGCCTCTAACTGATCCAGCATCTAATCCAGAGCATTGTGTTACATTTAGTCATCATATCCTTATTTCCTTCAACGTGTGATAATTTCTGTTTTTCCATACATGTTTGAAAAGTACTGATCATGTATTTTATATAATGACCCTCAACTTGGGTTTTGTCATGATTAGACTGAATATGGTTGTTGAGGGAAAATACAGCAGTGAAATGTCCTTCCATCTCATTCTATTAGTGGATGAAAAAAAGTGAAAGTGTGTCTCTTAGTTGTGTCTGACCCTTTTCAACCCCTCGGACTATAGCCCACCAGGGTCCTCTGTCCATGGGATTCTCCAGGCAAGAATACTGGAGTGGGTTGCCATGCCATCCTCCAAGGGATCTTCCCAACCCAGGGATAAAACCTATGTCTCTTAGGTCTTTGGCATTAGCAGGTGGGTTCTTTACTTCTGTGCCACCTGAGAAAATCCAGGAAATATATGCATGCTTACAAACTCAAGTACACACACATATATTTATTTATTTATGTATCTGTTCATACTATTATCTCCAACTCGATTGCAGCCTCAAAAAGTTTCTGCCCTGCTCATCTTGTAAATTCTTTATCTTACCATGAGAAGGCTAGTTTTCATTACTTATAATTTATTTACGTATTTATGTAACCTTTTTTTAAATTATTTTTTAAGGAAGGATAATTGCTTTACAGAATTTTGTTGTTTTCTGCCAAACTTCAACATGAATCAGCCATAGGTATACATATAGCCCCTCCTTTTTGAACCTCCCTCCCATCTCCCACACCATTCCACCCCTGTAGATTTATAAAGAGCCCCTGCTTGAGTTTCCTGAGCCACAGAGCAAATTCCCATTGGCTATCTATTTTACATATGGTAATGTAAGTTTCCAAGTTTCTCTTTCCATACACCTCACCCTCTCCTCCCCTCTCCCCATCTCCATAAGCTTATTCTCTGTCTGTTTCTCCATTGCTGCCCTGTGAATAAATTTTTCAGTACCATTGTTTTAGATTCCATATATATGCATTCAGTTTAGTTCAGTTGCTCAGTCGCGTCTGACTCTTTGTGACCCCATGAACTGCAGCACGCCAGGCATCCCTGTTCATCACCAACTCCTGGAGTTTACCCAATCCCATGTCCATCGAGTCGGTGATGCCATCCAGCCATCTTATCCTCTGTCCTCCCCTTCTCCTCCTGCCACCAATCCTTCCCAGCATTAGAGCCTTTTCCAATGAGTCAACTCTTCGTATGAGGTGGCAAAGTATTGGAGTTTCAGCTTCAACATCAGTCCTTCCAATGAACACCCAAGACTGATCTTCTTTAGGATGGACTTGTTGGATCTCCTTGCAGTCCAAGGGACTCTCAAGAGTCTTCTCCAACAGTTCAAAAGCATTAATTCTTCAGTGCTCAGCCTTTTTCACTGTCCAACTCTCACATCCATACATGACTACTGGAAAAACCATAGCCTTGACTAGAGGAACCTTTGTTGGCAAAGTAATGTCTCTGCTTTTCAATATGCTATCCAGGTTGGCCATAACTTTCCTTCCAAGGAGTAAGCATCTTTTGATTTCATGGCTGCAGTCACCATCTACAGTGATTTTGGAGCCCCCCCAAAATGAAGTCTAACACTGTTTCCACTGTTTCCCCATCTATATCAATATATGCACTAGAATATGATATTTATCTTTCTCTTTCTGGCTCACTTCACTCTGTATAGTAGGTTCTAGGTTCATCCCCCTCATCAGAACTGATTCAAATATATATATTAATACATTTAAAGTAGTTTCACAATTGCTAACCAGATGAGAAACAAATTTCCCAACTAAAGTATGATGTTTGTGTATTTTTATAGTTAGTCTTAGAATAACCAGTAAAGACACTGTTTTCCAAATTTATTTAGACCATTCCCCACCCCCTACCTCCTTGAACCAAAAAATCCTCCTTTTCCTTTTTTCCCCTCCTGTTTTGAACAGCACAGGGTGGGGGTGCCTGCTGATCTGAATTAGGGTCCAGTACAAGTTGGTGAAGCATTAGTTTAATCCCAATGAGATGTTCAAACTTACTGACATGCCTATTCATTATCTCTCATTCTCATGTCCAATTTCCTTCATTAATTGAGCCAAGTCAATTGTCTGATTTTCCTCCTGTTACAATGGATTAATTATAACTGCTCCTGTCATAGATTAACTCAGGCTCTGAATTTTAATCCCTCTCCGTTTCTCAAAGATTTCCCATCTATAATCAACTTTTTTTCCTCTTGTGTCATCAGTTCTTCCCTTTTTCTTGGATTACTCCTATAAACCTTAAAATATATCTTGGGAATTTTCATTTAGAGAATAATAAAGTTTTCACTAGCCTCAGATTGACTCTGTCATGATAATATGAATTTTCCACTTGGGTTCACAGAAACTTTTCCTAGGATTATTTACAGTCACTGTCTCTACTTTGTCACACTCCCCATGGATTCCCCAGTGTATTCAATTTGAGTTTATACAATCTTTTGATAGTCTTAATTGTTAAGGTCACTAATGAACTCTATGACGTCAAATTCCAGATTCACGTATCTTTCTTCCTATATGGTTTCTCAATAACAACTGATACAATTAATCTTGAATCCTCCCCCCCACCCGCCATCATTGAATATATACATTCACGTGGTTTTCCTCTCTCCTCGTTTCTCCTTTTCAGTATTCTAAACACAGGTGAGTCATAGAGATCAACGAACAATTGTTTCTCCTCATCTATATATTTTCTTACTTAGGACACACTCATTCTCTAGATAGTGTTGTTTGGCCCCACAATTTTACATGTATTTTCTTAATTTTTCATTTTTCCTCCAATCATAATTTCTTCCATTCATTTTTAGACTGTAATTATCTAATTACCCAACTTGTTATCCTTTCTCAAATGTCAAATTGGTATTTTAAATTTAGTATATTTGAAACAAAATTTTCTCTTCACAGCATCGATTTTCACACCCTCATTGTTCAATCACTAAGTCATGTCCGACTCTGTATGACCCCATGGACTACAGCATGCCAGGCTTCCCTGTCCTTCACTGTCTCCTGAAGTTTGCCCAAACTCATGTCCATTGAATTGATGATGCCATCCAAGCATCTCATGCTCTGCCACCCACTTCTCCTTTTGCCTTCAATCTTTTCCAGCATCAGGGTCTTTTCCAATGAGTCAGTTCTTTGCATCACGTGCCCAAAATATTGGAGCTTCAGCTTCAGCATCAGTCCTTCCAATGAACATTCATATTTGATTTCCTTTAGGATTCATTGGTTTGATCTCCTTGTTGTCCAAGAGACTCTGAAGAATCTTGTCTTCTTCAAAAGCATCAATTCTTCAGCACTCAGCCTTCTTTATGGTCTGTCTCTCAAATCTGTATGTGACTACTGGAAAAACCATAGCTTTGACTATATGGATCTTTGTCAGGAAAATGATGTCTCTGCTTTTGAATATGCTATCTAGCTTTGTCATAGCTTTTTTTCTGAGGAGCAAGTGTCTTTAATTTCATGGATGCAGTCACCATCTGCAGTGATTTTTAAGCCCAAGAAAATAAAATCTGCCACTGTTTCCATTTTTTCCCCATCTATTTGCCATGAAGTGTTGGGACTAGGTGCCATAATTTTAGTTTTTTGAATGTTGAGTTTTAAGCCAGCCTTTTCATCTCCCTCAGTTATCTCCATAACAGTAAATGAGTATATGCACTCTGTTGCTTAAGCCAACAATAAATAAGTCATCCTTGAGTCCTCCCTCAGTTACTAGCTTGTTAGTTATCCAAACATGTTGACTTGATTTCCAAAATGAGTCATTTCTCTCCATCTCCATCCTTAACATTAAATCTCTTGAACTTTTACAATAACCCTTTTCATTCATCACCAGCCTTCCTTCCTTAAGCCCTTTTGTCATTCTGTGTAGAAATAACAGTAAGTTAAAAACAAAATGATTTCCAATCAAGTGACAACACCCCTTAAAATCTCCCAGTGACTTCTTACTGTGCAGAGGATGAAATTACAACTTTACATTGAAGTGCTGAGTAGTAATGTGTGGGTAATAATGAAGGGGTATTAGTCAAAATTCTCCAGAGAAACAACCACTATGATACATATATAAACGAAGATCTACTATGAGAATTGGCTCATGCAGTTATTGAGGCTGAGAGAACTTAAAATCCTCCATCTGTAAGCTGGAGAACCAGGAAAACAAGTAGTATAATTCAGTCCAAGTCTGAATGTCTGAAAACCAAGAACCCTGATGTGCAAGGACAGGAGAAGTGAAAGCCTCAGCTCAAGGAAGTAGAGTGAGAATTTGCCCATCCTCTTACTGTTTGTCCTATTTAGGCCCAAAAGCTATTGGATAATGCCTATGTAAATTGGTGAGAATAGATCTTTCCTGAGGCTACCAATTCAAATATTGGTTTCTTTGGGAAACATCCCCTGTCACACCCAGAAATAATGTATTTCCAGCTCTCTGAGTATTCCTTAGCCCAGCCAAGTTAACATATAAAGTTAACCACAAATCTTATCTTGTGTCTTGTCACTCTCTCCCTTCTTTAGGGAGGCAAAACAAGTGTACTGGAGACAGGCAAGTATATAGGAGCTGTACTTGTCTTCTTTCTGTTCTTAAACTTTCTATGCTCTTGCCTGCTTTGGGCCTTTGTAGTTATGATTCTCTTTGCCTGAAAACAAGGTTCCCCCAAATCTTTGCAATGGTGACGTTAAAGTCTTCCTTAAAAAGGGCCTCTTTGCTTTCTGGTTTAAGATGGCAGAGAAGAAAGATGTATGCTCATCTCCTCCTGTGAGGGCAGCAAAATTGCAACTAGCTGTTGAACAATCATCGACAAGAGAATGCTGGAACCCACCAAAAAACAAGGAAAAAAAAAAAAAAACATGATCAAAGGCAAAGAAGAAAGTGTAGCAAAATGGTGGGAGGGGCACAATCATGATAACATCAAATCTTATACCTGCTAGGTGGGTGACCCACAGACTGGAGAATAGTAATACCAAAGAAGTTCTCACACTGTTGTGAAGGTTCTGAACCCCACGTCAGTCTTCCCAACCTGAGGATCTGATAAAGTAACTGGGACTCCCCAGAGAATTTGGGATTGTGGGCCAGTTGGATTTGATTATAAGACTTTTAGTGGTCTGGGGGAAACAGAAACTGCAGTCTTGGAGGGTTTAAAGAAAGGTTTGCATGCACCAAGACCCAGAGGAGAGGAGCAATAACCCAACAGAAGATTGTACCAAAACTACCTGCTAAAGATGGAGGGCCTGCTGTGGAGGTGTGGGTCAGCAGGGACCCACCACAGGAACAGGGACACTGGAAGGTGCCCCTTGGCATAAACACTCCAGGAGTTCACCATTAACCCTACCATAGAGCCCTTAGAGCAGAGGGCTGGCTCCCCTGAGGCCAAACAACTACCAAGTAGGAAGTGCTACCCCATCCTATAGCAGATAATTGGAGTAAGTTTTACTGAGCAAAGCCCTGACCACCAGTTCAGTTCAGTTCAGTCTCTCAGTCCTGTTTGACTCCTTACAACTACATGGACTGTAGCATGTCAGGCTTCCCTTTACATCACCAACTCCAAAACCTTCCTCAAACTCATGTCCATCAAGTTGGTGATGCCATCCAACCATATCATCCTCTATCATCTCTTTCTCCACCTGCCTTCAGTCTTTCACAGAATCAGGGTCTTTTCCAATGAGATAGTTCTTCATATCAGGTGGCCAAAGTATTGGAGTTTCCACTTCAGCATCAGTCCTTCCCATGCATATTCAGAACTGATTTCCTTTAGGGTTGACTAGTTAGATCTCCTGCAGTGCAAGGAACACTCAAGAGTCTTCTCCAGCATCCATAGTTCAAAAGCACCGGTTCTTTGGCAAGCAGCTTTTGTTATAGTTCAACTCTCATACCCATATATGACTACTGGAAAAAACATAGTTTTGACTGGATGGACCTTGGTTTGCAAAGTAATATCTCTGCTTTTTAATATGCTGTCTAGGTTGCTCATAGCTTTTCTTCCATGGAGCAAGCATCTTTTAATTTTATGGCTACAGACACCATCTGCAGTGATTTTGGAGGCTAAAAATTAAATTTCTCACTGATTCTGTTATCTCCCCATCTATTTACCATGAAGTGATGGGACTGGATGCCATGATCTCCCTTTTCTGAAAGTTGAGTTTTAAGCCAACTTTTTCACTCTCCTCTTTCACTTTCCTCAAGAGGCTCTTTAGTCACAAATCATCACATTCTGGGTCATGAAGATCTTTTCTGTATAGTTTTCTGTGTATTCTTGCCACCTCTTCTTAATATCTTCTGCTTTTGTTAGGTCCATATCGTTTCTGTCCTTTATTATGCCCACCTTTGCATGAAATGTTCCCTTGTTATCACTAATTTTTTTGAAGAGATCTCTAGTCTTTCTCATTCTATTGTTTTCCTTGGTTTCTTTGCATTGATCACTGAGGGAGGCTTCCTTCTCTCTCCCTGCTATTCTTTGGAACTCTGCATTCAAGTGAGTATACCTTTCCTTGTCTCCTTTGCTGCTCACTTCTCTTCTTTTCTCAGCTATTTGTAAGGCCTCCTCAGACAACCATTTTGCCTTTTTAAATTTCTTTTTCTTGGGAATGGTCTTGATCACTGCTTCCCATACAATGTCACAAACTTCATCTATAGTTCCTCAGGCACTCTGTCTATCTGTGCATAGAGCTTCTCCATGTTTGGCTACAAAGAATAAAATCAATCTGCTTTCAGTATTGACCATCTAGTGATGTCCCTGTATAGAGTCTTCTCTTGTGTTGTTGGTAGATGGTGTTTGCTATGACCAGTGAGTTCTCTTAGAAAAACTCTGTTAGCCTTTGCCCTGCTTCATTTTGTACTCCAAGGCAAAATTTGCCTGTTATTCCAGGTATCTTTTGATTTCCTACTTTTGCATTCCAGTCTCCTATAATTTAAAGGTCATCTTTTTTGGGTGTTAGTTCTAGAAGGTCTTGTAGGTCTTCATGGATCTGTTCAACTTCAGCTTCTTCAACATTACTGTTTGGGACATAGAATTGGATTACTGTGACACTGAATGATTTGCCTTGGAAACAAACAGATCATTCTGTTGCTTTTGAGATTTCACTCAAGAACTGCTTTTTGGACTCTTTTGTTAACTCTGATGGCTACTGCGTTTCTTCTAAAAGATTCTTGCCCACAGTAGGAGATACAATGGTCGTCTATGTTAAATTTGCCCATTCCAGTCCATTTTAGCTCACTGATTCCTGAAATGCTGATGTTCATCCTTGCCATTTCCTGTTTGACCATTTCCAATTTCCCTTGATTCATGGACCTAACTTTCCAGATTTCTATGACATATTGTTCTTTACAGCATTAGACTTTACTTCCATCACCAGTCACATCCACACCTGGGTATTGTTTTTGCTTTGTCTTCATCTTTTTGTTTGTTCTGGAGTTATTTCTCCACTCTTCTCCAGTAGTATACTGGGCACCTTCCAACCTGGGGAGTTCATCTTTCAGTATCACATCTTTCTGCCTTTTCATACTGTTCTTGGGATTCTCAAGGCAAGAATACTGAAGTGGCTTGCCATTCCGTTCTCCAGTGGACCATGTTTAGTCAGAACTCTCCAACATGACCCATCCTTGTTGGGTGGCCCTACATGACTTGACTCATAGTTTCATTGAGTTAGATAAAGCTGTGGTCCATGTGATGAGTTTGATTAGTTTTCTGTGATTGTGGTTTTCATCTCATCTGCCCTCTAAAGGAAAAAGATCAGAGGCTTATGGAAGCCTGGGTAGATGAAAACATGCACATGTGTGCACTTTCACTTACCACATCACTCTGCTTGACCCATCCCCCCAAACTGTATGCAGTTAGTTTATATTGTTAACTTAATAATGTTCCCATTATAGCTTGCAATTATAATCATCTTTTACTTTTTGTTTGACTGTTCATTGTGAAAATTGACAGATATCTTTTACTATTGTAATTATGTAACTATTACTCACTTAATACTTGTATCATGATTGGTCAACAGAAAAATAATAGAACTCTATATCATCAAAACTAAGATCTGATAGAAAAACCTGTAATCACTTTTTAAAATCCAGATGCATATCAGAATTATCTTGAAAATTTTTGGAAAAATAAAAATGTTCAGGTATTGCTGTTTTTCTCCAGAGATTCAGATATGTTTCTAATGAGCGGTCATGTTTAAAAATAACTGGACTATATGATGATCTTTTACTTTTATCTATTTGTTTCACTTTTTATATTTCATATTCACTATTCTCATTTCATTTAACTTATGTTCTCCAATTTCCACATCTCTCTCTCTCTTTTTTTTTTCTTTTTTGGTGTTCTTTTTCAAGCCTTTTCTTTTTTTATATATTCTTTTTCAAGTGTGATTAGAGGTGCTATTTTCTAAAAAAGCAAGATATTTCTATAATTCCATTTATTGACTTCAAGAAAACAAAAATATTCACTGTTTCCTTCACAAACACACTTTGCACAACACTCCATACCTACCTTCAAGAAATACCTGACTTAGATATACATTTATTATGTATGTAAGCCTCCTTGTAAAGGGTGGGGTATGATAAGTTATGTTGTAGAAAGTACACTGTCATCTTAAAGCTTAACATAACAAAATGTGTTTCTTTTTCATACAGAATTCACTGTATGAATTATCAGGGTGAATGTTCAGGAAAACCTCTCTTCATATAGCAATTTGACAATCCAGGCTACTTCAACCCTGTGGTTCTACCATATCATCAACAGTTCTCTTAGGCTGCTCAGGCAGAAAAAAGATCATTGCAGAGTTACACCCTGTGTATTCTACAATTTGGCTTGGAAGTCACACACCCATTTCTCCCTACAGTCCACTAACCCTAACCAAGCACATCTCCCTGCATAGCTGCAAGGAGGTTAGGGATAGTGATTTTGCCCTGTGCCCAGGAAAAGAGGAAAACTAAATAGGATTCAGCACAAAAATTTCCTATTGCATCTTTCCAATTTCCTCTTTTCTTCCTGCTGCTAGCATTTTACACATGCCTGTTCTGGTTCATATTTAGGTGGGCAATCAAACTCTCACTCTGCTTCCTCTCTTCCCTGTTCCCAAGACCTGTGTACACATTGGCCACTAGGCTACAAGACTTACGAGGGCAGGGATCTTATCTGTTCTATTCATCAATGTGCTCCCAGCACCTAGCACCATGTCTGAAGTTTGAGTGTCTTAATAAAATTTACTTAAATGAGTTAAAAAATATACTTTCTTTTATGACATTGTGTAATAAGACAATAACAAACACATCTGTTCAATCATTAAAAACACCTCCAACTTCTGGTGAAGCATTCACTTAATTCTTCAATGTAAGAGAAAGATGCACAGATTGCAAAAAAAAAAAAAAATGTCATGATCTGATACTTTGATCTTATGTGTATTGCTCAGAGTGAAGGATGGTGTGTATAGTGGCCTGCATCTCTTATGCCACCTATATTTACTCTGCAGGCTCTACTTTTATTATTCCCAAAGGGTCTGAAAAAAATACCTATTTGATGTACAGAAGCCCCAGTTTTGTCTACCTCAGGAAGGAATTTGTATGCTCAAGAAAACAGTCCTGAGCCTAATGCTGTGAATTCCACTCCTTGTTTTGAATTTACCTGCTCTTGCCTGTTTTCTACTTTTGGCCTCTGATCCTTAGAGCATCTCTGGTTACCTTAAGGTGTTTTGAATTTCCAAAACAATTTCAACATGAAATTAAACTTTAATTCATCTTAATTTGGCAAAAATAAATAAAACATCAGTAGTGTTGCAAAACTGAACAAGAGGCTATTGCACCACTCAAAAGGTAATGAATGAAGAAAGATTGTAAGTTTTGATGGCATTTCTCCAGTTTATTACACTGTGCCTGTGTCTAGAAAGCAGCCTTTTTATTAAGTATCTTGATATTCCTGGGTCACCATTTGTAGACATTCAGAGACAAAATGTTACATCAAGTTTTAAATGAGAAGGAAATCAGGTAGGAAATACAAAGGGGAAAACGGCAAATTAGGTTTTTCTTGAGAACATTCCATTGCCTATAAAAAGTATCTTCTCAAAATTTTCTTCACACAGATGTATACATCTGTATACAAGTGTGTGTGTGGATATGTGTGTGTAAAGCACCAACAGAAACCTGCCTTCTTAGTTTAAATTATACCTAAATATGTTTAATTTTAAATTAGATCTTAAAAAGTTTCATTTTTTCCATTGTCTTAGCAAGTCTCCCTCACATGACTTAATCAAAGCAAGCAGAAAACAAATTAATACAATCTCCTAATGCAAATTTCATCTGTTATTTCCAGTTTTGCTTTTGTCTGCTTCGGCCTCCCTTGTACCTTAATATTAGTAAGAATACCTATGTCAAGAGTGAGTCTTCAGAAACCAGTCATTTATTATTCTTAAGTTCACTTCACTAAAAGGCTTCAGAAGCAGAAGATTCACTATACTGGAAAAAACAAAAAAATCAATAAGACTCTCTCATTTTGTATAGGAGATTCATATCTTTATGCTTTAAGTGAGAACTTCACAGTCTGAGAACCTACTCTGTCGCCCCACCATTGTTAGGGCTGAATAAATTTGTCATCTGCATTACCACATATACTTTATTTTTGTTTTTATTTTTTTTGAGGGAGGAGAGGATGAGTGCACACGATTTACTGATTCTGAGTTTTTGTTCTCTTAACTTAAAAATCAATATTTAAATAAAGACGTGTGCTTTTTTTTTTCTTTCTTTCCTTTCCCTTTCAGAATTGGAATTAGAATATTACATTTCTGAGATGTCAGTAATGCCTTGATGGGCTAAGGTCTTTAATCACTTGGAAACTTTAAATTTCAACTTAGTTCTTGGTTCTCAGCAGGAAAAGAGGCCCAAGATAGTGGGTTATGCTGATAAAGGTGGACATATTGACCCCAAAGAAGCAAATAAATCAAGAAGAAGCCTAAGGAATAAGACAAAAGGCTCTAAGGAAGGAGAATGGGTGTGATTGAATGTCAAAATGTGAAGGGTCTGAGATTTTATCTTACTTGCAAACTAAAAAGTAAGCTTTGCTCCGAAGGGAGGCATTATCTTGATTATATTGTATAGTATACAAAAGTGCCCTTTTCTCCAGAGAGAGACACTATCCCTATCTTTCAAGACTTTTTTTTTTTTTTATACAAACATCTTTGGAAAGATAGTCCAAAAAAAAAAAAAAAAGAAGAAGCAGAAAATCCTCTGCTTTCAAAATTTGATGGAACTTGAGAGACCAGTGGAGAGCTGTCTCCCAAAAGAGTGTGTGCATCATCTGAAAGAGATCACACTGGACAAAATCCTTTTTCAGAGCTCCTCCCATATTTTCATTATATTTTCAGGAATGTAGATGTTTCATACATCTGCATATGGTAGAAATTTTCATTTTGTGTTAGTGATAGTGTCATAAGAATACATGCATACATGCATATGCACACATCTGTATCCACACGCATAGATTTCTTTCTCTGTGATATTCCTGCATTCAACTCACTGTAGTTGAAAAATCAAAATCAACTAAGAAAATGTATTCCTTCTTTGGATAATTGTTAAAGTTCAACACAGGCTTAGCTAATCCAATTTAAGTGCTTTATTTAATTCCCTTTGATAAAGTGCTTTATTATGTTTACTAAGGAATGACTAAACAAAAAAAATGCTGTACATATTTAATGTATACAACTTAATGAGTTTAGAGATAATGATACAGCAATGAAGCCATCACCACCATCAATGCCATAAGCATATTTATCACCTCCTAAACTTTCCTTTTAGCTTTTTATTTTTATTATCATTATTTTTTTTTCTGTCTGTACACACACCATAGTTTTATTTATTTATTTTTTTATCATTATTTGTAAGTATGTGTGGTAAAAATGAGCTTCCCAGTTAGCACTAGTGGTAAAGAATCTTCTTGCCAATTTTGGAGATGTAAGAGGCACAGGTTTGATCCCTGGGTTGGGAAGATCCCCTGAAGAAGGGGCATGGCAACCCACTTAAGTATTCTTGCCTGGAGAATCCCATGGATAGAGGAACCTGTCAGGCTATGGTCCATATGGAGAGTTGCAAAAAGTAGGACACAACTGAAGCAACTTAGCGTGCATGCATGTGGTTAGAACACTTAGCATGAGCTCTATCTCCTAATAAATTCTAAGTATATAATATATTACTGTTAGCTATAGAGACAATGTTGTGTAGTAGATCTCTGGAATTTATCTTGTATAACTGAAGCTCTGCACCCTTTGACAATCACTTCTCCACTCCACCAGGGGCTCCAACCAGCCCTTTGTAACCACTATTCTAGTCTCTGCTTCTATGAATTTACTATTTTAAATTACATGCTTAAGATCAGATAGTATTTATTTTTCTTTGTCTGACATTTGGCTGAGCATATTGTCCTCCAGGTTCATCCATTGCTGTCACAAATGTCAGCATTCCCTTACATTTAAGTTGAATAATATTACACTATACACATATACAATACTTTCTTTATTCTTGCACCTATCAATAGACATTTAGATTTGTTTTGTTCATATTTTGGCTACTGTGAATAATGCTGCAATAAATATGGGAATGTAGCCTTCACTATGCTGCTGCTGCTAAGTCGCTTCAGTGGTGCCTGACTCTGTGAGACCCCATTGACGGCAGCCCACCAGGCTTCCCCATCCCTGGGATTCTCCAGACAAGAACACTGGAATGGGTTGCCATTTCCTTCTCCAATGCGTGAAAGTGAAGTAGCTCAGCCGTGTCCGACTCTTAGCGACCCCATGGACCGCAGCCTATTAGGCTCCTTCATCCATGGGATTTTCTTTCTTTTTTTTTTTTTTGTCCATAGGATTTTCTAGGTATGAGTACTGGAGTGGGGTGCCATTGCCTTCTCCGAGCTATCACTATGAGATTCTGATTAAAATTTCTCTGGACGAATGCCCAGAAGTGAGATTGCTAAATCTTCTGGTAGTTTTATTTTAATTTTTTGAGGAGCCACCATACTGTTTCCTGTAATGGCTGCACTTAATTATATTCCCACCAGTAACATAAAGGGCTACTTTTTCTCTACATTGTTATCAATGCTTATCTTTTGTTTTATAGATTATAAACATCCTAAAAAGTGTGAGACTATATCACATTTGGTTTTGATGTGCATTTCTCTTATGATTAGTGATGCTGAACAACTTTTCTCATTAACTGTTGGTGTCACCAGCCTATTTATGAATTTATGTAAAGCTAAGGAGATTCTTTCTAGACAAAAGCAAACACACTGTTAATGTTACATACAGTGTCAGACATTACAGACTCCACGAGTCACATCCACAGGTGCCTTCATCTCAACATTATTTTTTTTGCAAGAAAAAAACACACATGTTGAATGAAGGAAAGTTTAGATTAATTGGCATTTACTAAGAATGTCATGCTCAAATTTAGGAATTTCCTACATAACAGGAAGATAGCTACATTTTTTTCACCCTGATATTCAGATTTTTTTCTAAATAATAATTTATTTTAGGCCTTTTATCATAATGCTTTATTGGAGGTTCAAATTCTGTCCTTGATGTTATAACTTGCAAACAGATTTCCTTCCTATTAGTATTGAATTTGCTATGCACATTTTAGGACAGGGATCACAGATTATCACTACAATGATCAAGCAGATAAGCTAAATAATAAAGCAGACTGCCTGATGTACAAAGAATAATCTGATATGAGTAGAACAGCATGTGGTGATAAAGATAAATGATATCAGTTTCAGTGCAAGGTGATGATAAAGAGCAGTGGGGACTGTGACAAACCAGAGAGGGTATGAAAGCAGGCACTGCAAATCAGCTATCGTAAATCACTGGCCCCTTCAAATGTTACCTCTGTGTTATAAGATATTCCTTTCATTTTTCAAAATAAGATAGTTGTTTTGTTTTTTTTTTTTGCATGAAATCTCCAATTTAAAACATGTTTTTAAAACATTTTAAACATAACTTAAAACAGTATATGGATTAAGTGATGTCCAACCATTCATCATATTTGGCCCATAGCATGAAAGAAACATTTTTTTTAGGAGATTAAAATGAACATGCTTTATCTCAGAATCTACTCTAATGGTATGATCTAAAAATCAATATATAAACATAGAGAATATTCATCAGCCTATCCCCAAATCATCCATCACCTGCTAATTCTGGTATTGTTTTGGTGTTGTTGTAATTATATTACTAATCTCTACTTGCTATTCCTTATAAGCAGTTAAAACCTCAGTTGTTCATCCCCTGGTGCCCCAGTTTCCATGTTTATTAATCTATACTATCTCACTTGACTTGAAGTTTTACTCTCAGGTTATTTCCCTCTTCAAAATCTTATCCATTCTTCCATTTAAGTGCCATTTTTTTTTCTATATAAAACTTTCGCTGCAAGAAGAATTTCTGTCTTCCTCCATCCAAGCACCCACATTGTCCCTTAGTACATTGTCATCATTGTTTTGCTGTATACAATTGTTTGCATATGTGGACTCTGAACTTGGATAAATTTCTTAAGAATATGGAATAAGGAATTTGTTATGTCTATAGCTATATTCCTCGCTGTGTTTAAAATAATACTTTATGCAAATTGGTACTTTTTACTATCATCATTAACTACTTGGCTTAAAGTAGAGCTTTCAGTTCAGTTCAGCTTAGTCTCTCAGTCAGGTCTGACTCTTTGCGACCTCATGATCCTCAGCACACCAGGCTTCCTTGTACATCACCAACTCCCGGAGTTTACCCAATTCATGTCCATTGAGTCGGTGATGCCATCCAGCCATCTCATCCTCTGTTGTGCCCTTCTCCTCATGCCTTCAATCTTTCCCAACATCAGCATCTTTTCAAATGAGTCAGGTGTTTGCATCAGGTGGCCAAAATATTGGAGTTTCAGCCTCAACATCAGTCCTTCCAATGAACACCCAGGACTGATCTCCTTTAGGATGGACTGGTTGGGTCTCCTTGCAGTCCAAGTGATTCTCAAGAGTCTTCTCCAACACCACAGTTCAAAAGAATCAATTCTTCTCTGCTCAGCTTTCTTTATAGTCCAACTCTCACATCCATAAATGACTACTGGAAAAACCATAGCCTTGACTAGACAGACCTCTGTTGACAAAGTAATGTCTCTGCTTTTTAATATGCTATCTAGATTGGTCATAACTTTCCTTCCAAGGAGTAAGTGTCTTTTAATTTCATGGCTGCAATCACCATCTGCATTGATTTTGGAGCCCAGAAAAACAAAATCATCCACTGTTTCAATTGTTTCCCCATCTATTTGCCATGAAGTGATGGGACCGGATGTCATGATCTTAGTTTTCTGAATGTTGAGCTTTAAGCCAATTTTTTTAAAACTCTCCTCTTTCACATTCATCAAGAAGCTCTTTAGTTCTTCTTCACTTCCTGCCATAAGGGTGGTGTCATCTGCATATCTAAATTTATCAATATTTCTTCCAGCAATCTTCCTTCCAGCTTATGCTTCCTCCAGCCCAGTGTTTCTCATGATGTGCTCTGTATATAATTTAAATAAACAGGGTGACATACTCCTTTTCCTACTTGGATCCAGTCTGTTGTTCCATGTCCAGTTCTAACTGTTGCTTCCTGACATGCATACAGGTTTCTCAAGAGGTCAGGTCGTCTGGTACTACCATCTCTTTCAGAATTTTCCACAGTTTGTTGTAATCCACACAGTCAAAGGCTTTGGCATAGTCAATAAAGCAGAAATAGATGTTTTTCTGGAACTCTCTTTTTTTTTTTTGATGATCCAGCTGATGTTGGCAATTTGATCTCTGGTTCCTCTGCCTTTTCTAAAACAGCTTGAACATCTAGAAGTTCACAGTTCACATATTGCTGAAGCCTGGCTTGGAGAATTTTGATCCATTACTTTACTAGCGTGTGAGATGAGTGCAACTGTGTGGTAATCTGAGCATTCTTTGGCATTGCCTTTCTTTGGGATAGGAATGAAAACTGACCTTTTCCAGTCCTGTGGCCACTGCTGAGTATTCCAAATTTGGTGACATATTGAGTGCAGCACTTTTACAGCATCATCTTTCAGTACTTGAAGTATGTCAACTGGAATTCCATCACCTCCACTAGCTTTGTTCATAGTGATGCTTCCTAAGGCCCACTTGACTTCACATTCCAGGATGTCTGGTTCTATGTGAGTGATCACACCATCATGATAGGGTTGTGAAGATCTTTTTTGTGTAGTTCTTCTGTGTATTCTTGTTTTAAAGGTAAATAAAGTGAAAAAGGAAATACAAGAAGGAAGAGGATGGAAGAAAGGAAGGAAGGGGAAATTAATAAGACAGAAATGGAGGGACAAGAGAAAAGAAGGAGGGACAAGAGAAAGGAGAGAGAGAAGAGAGAAAGAGGAAAAAACTGAATAAAGCAAGAACTAGCAAAGATGTAATACTCAATGAGGTTACTTTGTCTTGGTGAATAAATCCCCTCCTTTAAAATATGAATATTTAAACACTATGGATTATGGTTTTCCTGCTCAGGACCCAGTTGACACTTCATAAACATCACACCAATGATGGCATGATTATTTCTGAGCTTCATGGCTTTATAAATACTGTTTATGGAACATCCACTGGGCATCAATGTACTTTTAGTATATGTCAGGATGAAGTAACACTGTAGGCCCTTCATATGAGAGTTGTTAGAATACATTTGGGGGTAGACTGAACAGTGGCATCTTGATTGAAGCCCAAATGTCCACTAGGAGCCAAAAGAGTCTAATGTCCACCTAAGTCATTTGCTTGCAGTTCTGTGGTATGACTGCTGTTAACCAATGAAGTAACCACCCAGCAATATATGGAAGCAATCCACAGCCACTTCTTCCATACCCTCACCAGGTGATTTTGCTCCCAGAAAATCCATCTATGTATTAACACTTTTGTCTTCACTTTAGATCTGAGAAAAAAAAAAAAAAATAAGACAATGTTCCAGCTCAAAGGTTTTTTCTTTACAAATAAGAGGTGCTATCAAGGGGTAAGAGATTAACATTTAAATCAAACGGTACCAGTTATCTGTTTGTTTGACATTGCATTAACTCAACAACATGTAGATGTAACTAATTGACTGTAATTCCTTGGTAAAGACCTGCACTGGGCCTGGGCATGCCTGCCTTGTAAGCAGAGGCTTCATCACTTCATAGATAATCACACTCCACTCTCAAGGCACCAGGAAGAAATCAGAAAAAAGACCAATTTAGGGAATCTGTGAAAGTTCTTTTGGGGATCGATCATGCCCTGCTCTTACTAATGTTTAAGTTTCTGTTGTCTAAAACCTTAACTATGAGAATTTATTATTCCTTGGTTAAAAATTTTACAATAGTCTTTAGTTCTTTAGCTGGAAGGAACTTTACTGATTAGGTTAGATTTTCATCTCTGATCCTCTATCATCTTCCTTCTTTGGCTTAAGTAATGGGGCTGAAAATTACATAAAACATCCTAGTAATTTTTTTCTGTTATATGGAATGATCTGAAAATGGGTTGATTCACCTTCTCTTAAGTGTGAGTTGTAATTGAGACTCAGTAGAAAATCTCTAAATTGAAAACATGACTGAATGACATTAACTTCACATAATCTGCTTTCTCAAATTATTTCAGTCTTAGCTGTAGTGATTTAGAAATTGTCAGGGTTAAAATGGTTCAGTATTTCCTCCCCACTTGTAGGGATGAAATTAACTGATTCTGTGCTAGTTTACAAAGCCTTCCTTGCACTAGACTTACTCAACTATCTCAAGGGGAAACTGAGAATTTCAAAGACAAGTAATATATAAACACTTGACTGAAATATGAAAAGCTTACATGAAACACATATTTTAAAAAGGAAGCCAGTGGCAAGAATCTGTTGTTATTGTTCAGTCACTCAGTCACGTCTGACTCTTTGTGACCCCTTGGACTGCAGCACACCAGACCTCCCTGTCCTTCACCATCTCCCGGAGCTTGCTCAAACTCACGTCCATCAAGTCGGTGATGCCATCCAACCATCTCATCCTCTGTCATCCTCTTCTTTTCCTGCCTTCAATCTTTCCCAGCATCAGGGTCTTTTCTGAATAAGTCAAATCTTCTCATCAGGTGGCCAAAGTATAGAATAAAAGAAAAAGCAGATGTTCATTCATCACTTAAAATATACCAGGCTTTATGCTTTCGCTAAATATATTATTGGTTAACATTTTCAACATCAGTACACAATAACTATTGTCATATTCCTCTTCAGATGAGGAAATATCAGGTCCAGAGAGGTAAAACAACTTGCTGAAGATCACACAGTAATTCAGTGTAAGGGTAGAAAACAGCCCTGATGTCCTAAGTTCTAAATCCCAAACTGTTTTACTTTATCCCTCAGCTATCAATGATTATATATTTTTTAAAGATTTATCTTTAGCTCAACAGTTTTACTATGAAGAAAAGATAGTAAAACAAAATAATAATGTAGGTATAATAAAGTTATTGGCCTGGCAAGTCACTGTCATATGACTCTTCATTATGTCTAATAGCTCCTTGCAACACCAGGTTTTTGACTAATGTTGAACCAGATTTAGCCATTTATCTTGTCTTTCTCTTCTCCATCCCTTTCTGCCTGAGGATAGCTTCCCTCTACTTCCCTTTAACTTAAAATGTACTTGAACATTAAACAATGCATTTTCAATCTAGTTCCTCAATAGAGAAATAATTTGACATAGATTGAAAAATAACAGAAGACAGTTTTATTTTGTTTTGGTTTTTGTTTATTACATAAAGTAAAATGAGACTGAGCTTTAACAAACTATTGGGGCAAAAATTAGTTTTTTTGGTGTTTGTTCAACAGCATGCCTTAACTCTCTTCAATTGCTAACATATCTGGTAACTTAATGGGTTTTTTTACATGTATTTTTCACTTGAAACAGGGATAACTTCTATCCTTCTATCATAGCCTTCTACATTTCTCTGGTCTCAGACACAGAAATTGGCTTGAAAAGCACAGTTCCTGAAATAGAGCAGGCCTATCCATAATGCCCATTAATGTAGTGTCCTTAGCCAGACAGCATCATTCTTAACCCTGAGAGTGAGGCTGAGACAGTTCCATATCTGCAGCTTCAGCTCACCAATTTATGCAGCCAGAGCCAATGACTTAGTCAGAAATCTCACAAGGAGCCATGAACACACACAGAAAAAAGAAATAGGTATAGATAGAAGTGCCCATATAGTGAGAATCAGACCAGTGATGATATAACCAACTTGAGAAATAAAAATCCAGGGAAATAATCAGTTCAGGTCATGATTTAGTGTTTCAAGGACAAGAGAGAAACAAAATATTTAATAAGATTTAGGTAGGCAATTCTTACAGGGCCTTTATTTCTTCATATCATTTGAACTCAGCATGTATATTTACAGGAAATTCTTGCCCAGCTAAGAGTTTGTACAAAATAAGTATTTGATAAAATTGTTTCAAATTAATATAGGAGAGTGATATGTCACTGGGTGTTCACTGGCTAGTTAGCCTCTGAGAGACTTAACACAGAGAGCAAATGTTTCAGAGAGAATCCTTAACTTATCTCTTAAGGAAAATATTTATTGAAAATTAATAGCTATGAATAATTATGCTCTCATTTGTTTTGTATCACAGTATGCTTAAATGTAGCACAATACGCTTGAAGCACAATGAATGATTAAGAAGCATATAAAAGTGGGGTCCTTCTATCTTGTCCTTCATCAGAAGAAAGAGAACTGGACAGGACTGGTTTTAAACTGGGGAAGGAGTACGTCAAAGCTGTATATTTTCATCTTGCTCATTTAACTTATATGCAGAGTACATCATTCACAATGAGTGATTAAGAAGGATTTGTTAAGGTATAAAAGAGATCAAGTATGTCATGTAGAGATCTAGTAGCCATGTTTGGATGTGAGAGCTGGACTATAAACAAAGCTAAGGACTGAAAAATAAATGCTTTTGAACTGTGGTGTTGGAAAAGACTCTTGAGAGTCCCTTGGACTGCAAGGAGATCAAACCAGTCAATCCTAAAGGAAATCAGCCTTGAATATTCATTGGAAGGACTGATGCTGAAGCTGAAACTCCAATACTTTGGCCACCTGATGAGAAGAACTAACTCATTAGAAAAGACCCTGATGCTGCAGAAAGATTGAAGGCAAGAGTAGAAGGGGATGACAGAGGATGAGATGGTTAGATGGCATCACCAACTTGATGAACATGAGTTGAGCAGGCTCTGGGAGTTGGTGATGGACAGGGAGACCTGGCATTTTTCAGTCCCTGGGGTTGCAAATAGTTGGACATGACTGAGCAACTGAACTGAACTGAACTGAAAAGAGATCAAATTGCCAACATCTGTTGGATCATAGAAAAAGAAAGAGAATTCTAGTACTTACTTCTGCTTAATTGACTATGCTAAAGCCTTTGTGTGTATCACAGCAAACTATGGAAAATTCTTAATGGAATGGGGAATACCAGACCACCTTACCTGCCTCCTGAGAAATTCGTATACTGGTCAAGAAGCAACAGCAGAACTGGACATGGAACTATGGACTGGTTCCAAGTTGAGAAAGGAGTACAGCAAAACTGTTTATTGTTGTCTTGCTTATTTAACGTATATGCAGAGTACATCATACAAAATGCCAGATTGGATGAAGCACAAGCTAGAATCAGGATTACAGGGAGAAATATCAATAACTTCAGATATGTAGATGACACTGCCCTTATGGCAGAAAGAGAAGAGGAACTAAAGAGCCTCTTGATGAAAGTGAAAGAGAAGAGTGAAAAAGCTGACTTAAAATTCAACATTCAAAAAACCAAGATCATGGCATCTGTCCCCATACTTCACGACAAATAGATGGGGAAACAACGGAAACAGTGACAGACTATTTTCTTGGGCTCCAAAATCACTGCAGACTGTGATTGAAGCCATCGAATTAAAAGACACTTGCTCCTTGGAAGAAAAGCTATGTCCAACCTAGACAGCAGAGACATCACTTTGCCAACAAAGGTCCTTACAGTCAAAGCTTTGGTTTTTCCAGTCGTCATGTATGGATACAAGAGTTGGACCATAAAGAAAACTAAACGCTGAAGAAATGATGCTTTTGAACTGTGGTGTTGGAAAAGACTCTTGAAAGTCTTTTTGGACTGCAAGGAGATCCATCCTATCCATCCTAAAGGAAATCAGTCCTGAAATATTCATTGGAAGGACTGATGCTGAAGCTGAAGTTCCAATATTTTGGCCACCTGATTTGATGAAATAACTCATTGGAAAAGACTCTGATGCTGGGAAAGATTGAAGGCAGGAGAAGGGGATGACAGAGGATGAGATGGTTAGATGGCATCACTGACTCGATGCATATGAGTTTAAGCAAGCCCTAGGAGTTGGTGATGGACAGGGAAGCCTGGCATGCTGCAGTCCATAGGGTCGCAAAGAGTCAGACACGGCTGAGTGACTGAACTGAACTGAAAAGCAGCGGCACAGCTGTAGAAATCTTAATTACAACTGACTAAACATCTACTACCATCTTTAGAGAAGACTCCCGACCCCCTCTACTGATTCTTGATGTTCTGATTCCTTGGTATATATAAACTTAAGTCTTCAGATTAAAATGGTCTGACAGAAGCTGAGCAAAAGAAAAACATTTAACCTTATTCTGGTGAAAGTTTTGATTCTCAAGTATGATGTAAATAATATCTATAAAGTTTCCAAAAAATTAAAGATATAAACTTACAACAAAAATTATTTACTTGCAATGCAATGAGACTCAGACCATCTTAGACTTCTTACCTGCAACAGAATGAAGGAAAACAACAGAGCAGTGTCTGCACTAGAGGAAGAGAAGTGAGACTGATATCTAGACATAGTAATATTCAATTAAGGGGAGTCAATGAATGAATTTTTCATTTAATGGCTCATGAAATTTATTTGGGGAAAAGTGAAGAATGCATTCAAAAAGAACAAAAAGTAATTCCAAAAAGAGAATGAAATGGTATATAAAGAATAGTGAAATTCAATGAAGAATGATAGAAGGAAAAGATGGAGATAATAAGTGAGAAATTTTCTAAAGGTTTTATTAGTTTTTCAGGGTTAACAAGAGATAGAAAAACACGTCTGTCAAGAGATATTTATTAAAAATTTAAAAGGAAGCCCATAGAATAATTTTCAAGAATGTATAATTTTGAAACTACTAAATAGTAAAAAGAAATCAATCAAAGTTTTTTTTAATCCACAAAGACCCCTAAATAGGAAAAAGAAAAGTAATAGTAAAAATAGATGGTTTTAAATAAATAATAAAAAATAAATTTATTTAGATTAAATTTCCCCATAAAAGTCCTCCATGGTTTTAAAGAAATTTAGCCATGTTATTTTCTTATGACACACTACAAATAAAATGATACAAGAGTAAATAAAGACATGCAAAATCACAATACAAAAGTATATCAATGGTACATGAGCGAGATAACTTAAAATCATAAAAGAAAACAACAAGTAGGATAAGATGCATTATTTTATAACAGTTAGAAGTTGTATTAGCTAAGCAATTTAATGGTAGTTTCATTTAGCCCTTATGAACAGTCCTATAAAATTGATATTATTATTATCTCATTTTGCAGACTTACCTGTGAAAACTGGAGGTTCAGAGAGTTTAAGAAAATTATCCAAGATCACAAAACTTGTGGTTGATAGAGTCAAAGCTCTGTGATTCCAAACTTTATATAATTACTTGTTGGCTTACATTTTATTTAAAGGGAAAACTTGGAATCCTCTTACTAAGTTATTGCGCGTTCTGGTGGTGACTAGGTAGGGAAGAGACTGTCATCCATCTTCAACCTAGGTGCCAATAGCATCTGAGCATGGGAATCTGGTCACTTGTGGAGCACAAGTCTGCCACCCGTTGGGTGCCATGCCAAAGAGAAGGATCTGTTGCCTTCCTGTCCCTGCAAAGGCATGGCACATAGGGCTGGCAAGTGGTGGAGGTAGGAAGAGAACACAGATGCTGCTGAGTCACAGAAATGCTGCATACAGAACCATGGAGCTGGCCCTGGATGCCTCTGCATTTCCTCACTTATCTTGCTAATATCCCCTTGGCTGGAGGGAGTGTGACATTAAATAACAAATGAAAGTCACCATGAAGGAGGGAGAGAAATAAAAATGATAGAGAGATTGTGGAAAAAGGAAAATTTTGTGTATGTAGTTCCTTTCACAGCACTTTTTGCCAGGTTTTGAACAAGGCTTCTCTCAATTTAATTTTGTGCGTGTAGTCATAAATTATGTAGATGACCCTACTTCAAACATATATTACACATATTAATATATGTTATTATATTTTGAGTGTGTATTATAGTTTTAAGGGTAACAAATGGAAAAGTGCCAAAGATCTGCAAAAATTCATTTGAGAAAAATGTGCATATTATCAATGAACAAAAGAGCTCATTGATGAAGGTGAAAGAGGAGAGTGAAAAAGGAGCCTTGAAATTCAACATTCAAAACACTAAGATCATGGCATCTGGTCCCATTACTTCACGGCAAATAGAAGAGGAAAAAGTGGAAGCAGTGATACGTTTTGTTTTCTGGGACTTGAAAATCACTGCAGTTGGTGAATGCAGCCATGAAATTAAAAGACACTTGCTCTTTGGAAGGAAAGCTATGACAAGCCTAGACAGCATATTAAGAAGCAGAGCTATCACTTTGCCAACAAAAATCTATATAGTTAAATCTATGATTTTTCCAGTAGTCATGTGTAGATACACGTGAGATATGAACCATAAAGAAGGCAAAGTGCTGAAGAACTGACACTTTCAAACTGAAGTGTTGCAGAAGACTCGTGAGAGTCCCTTGGACAGCAAGGAGATCAAACCAGTCAATCCTAAATGAAATCGGTGCTGAATATTCACTGGAAGGACGGATGCTGATGCTGAAGCTAAACCTCCAATAATTGGGTCACCTGATGCAAAGAGCTGATGCATTGGGAAAGACCCTGATGCTGGGAAGGACTGAGGGCAGGAAGAGAAGGGGGTGACAGAGGATGAGATGGTTGGATGGCATCACCAACTCAATGGACATGAATTTGAGCAAACTTTGGGATAGAGTGGAGGACCGTCTTCTGCACATCCTGGCATTCTGGCACAATCATGATGTTGCAGAGTCAGACATACCTTAGCAACTGAACAACTACAACAATCAAGGAAAGGAAATGCAAAGTATAAGGAATATAAGAGGTAATGAATTGGAGAGATGCTGGAGCTGAAATCAAGTGACTTTGTGACCCATTAGCAATGAGGAAAGAGAAGAATCTGAGAGGACTCTCAAGTCTCCAATTCTGATAAGTCAGAACAAAAATTATTAGAGGAGGAATGTGAAGTCATCTTACTTTTGAGTATGATGGGTTGGAGATGCCTGGAGAAAATTTTGGATTCAATTGATTAATTGCTTATGTCTGGAACTAAGCTGAGAATTTTGGATTAAAGATGTATGTTTGGGATTTATCACCATAGAGGAAGTAACTAAAGCTATAAGAGGTGATCTCTCAGATTTAGTTTAAGAGAACAAAATTTGAGTATTATAATAATATGTGTTTTCATTATTTTAACTAACACATATGAACCTATGTGTCAGCAACTATACTAAGTGAATTTCTACATTTAATCTATTTCATCTTGTCTCTATTTCACTGGCCACTGTTAATACTTTTACCATGATAACAGAACCTGGGCATTACTTATTTGCTTTATTGGAAGCACCTAAAATACACAATATTGATAATGTAGTGACAAGTATATTTTTTGGTGTATTGCAAAAATATCACTGCTTGAATGCAGAAAGATGGGGACATTTGCAAGGCAAGCAATCCAAACCCCTGTCTCTCTAAATCCCAGAGCATGGTACCTGGGCACAAATATCACTGTCTTTCTTTTGTAGTCTCACCTAGTTCTTTGTATATTAACTGAGCACTGTGAGGAGCCAGGAGATTTCCACTTCTTGTGGATAAGGCATAAATATCCCAGGCAGACCTGGATTAGTAAACTATGAGTAGTAAAAAGCCTTGCATAACTAATGCCTTCTCTGATTCTTGTAAGGAACATTCCTAATGATGTGTGGTTTGCACCATAGGGAGGAGAGGAGATTTAAGGCTCTATCTGAAACTGAAAGCAGAAGGCTTTAATCAGTATGTACTTGGCAGCTTGGCTCACTCTCTTGAACATTCTAATTACTTCTGTGGGAAAAAAAATCCATCTGCATATTCAAATTTGCCACTAGAATCAAACAGCACATGAAAGAGGGCATAAGATTAAAGGGCGAAATTTTATAAAGTAGGTGAAATAATATTTTGTTGCTTTTTTGGATTGAATTCACACTTTTTGCTTTCACTTGGTTATTTACTACTTTGGGACCAAGGATTATCAGAAAATATTGATTGATTGATCAGGTTATTATATTAATAAATTCTATCATATATGCAGCAACTCATCAGATACTTTGCTTTCTCTGGTTCCTGTTTAGTATAGTTGCTAAACTGAGGAGAATAAAGAGAATATATTATTTTTCAAATGTCAATGCAGTTTGAGAAAGCAATTTGTGACTGATAATTCACTGTCGAGGAAGTCCACTACAACTGAACAATTCTGATGTCCTGGAAAATTTTATTTGAATGAATACTATGGGGATTTTAAAATAAGCAAAATCACTAAAGATAATTGGTAAATGAGAGTATTACATAGCAAGGCTTAGAAGCATGTACTGCAAATTAATTCCATTTATTTCTAAACCAAGGTCAGGTTTTACGCTTGGAAATTGATTTAAAAAGTGGTTGTTGGATATGTTAGAATAAGCCCCTAAGCTTTTATCCTTTCATTTTGTTGGCTTTTATAAGACAGTCTGATAGCCACAGGGCAGGCACCCACATTTTTGTAATGATTTATTACAGTACCAACAATAGTGATAATAAAATAGCTAACGTGTGCTAAGTACTTAACCTATCATAGTCTGTTCAATTTTTCAGCAATCCTCTAAGGCAGGTACTGTTATCATCCGCAGAAAGAATGTAATTTTCTCAAGGTTTTAGAGATGTTTAGTAAATACATTAGTTAATTTCTGTTATGCTAGCTAGCAATTAAAAATAAGAAGTCTTGATAAATTAAATAAGGTTACATGTTAGAAGGGTAATTGGACACAGGAGTGGGTAGGATTAAGAAGCCAAGAAGCAGGGACCACAGCAGTTAGCATCTGGTCAGGGTCATTCTAAACAAAACAAACAAAAAAGAAGTTTCCAGTTGTCATACATCTGCCCCACACCTGTTCTTGGATGGGAAGAAAAGAGATCTTGAGCCAAAAAATTTGGAACAGGAACCAGGTGTCTGGATTTACCATCCCGCCAAAAGAGGCAAATATACAAAGAAGACATATGTATTAAAAAGAGATCAGGCCATTATTAGGAAAACGGGAAATGAACACTAGGAGGCCACACCTGGTAATGCTTCCCATGATGATGGGCCACATTTGGTCCCTTTGCTTAAATACTTCTTGAATTTATATGATGGTCCCATTTACAGTTCAATGGTAAATGCGACCATCATTATATCACTAAACATTACATCATCTGCCATTAAAAAAAATTAGGAAGGTTTTCATCACAGAATAGAAAATTTATTTTAAGCTTTAGCTCTCTGAAAACGTTAACTCCCTTGAAGAATGCAAATGACTTTATATTCATTTATATCATGGGCCATTTACCATTTCCTCATAGACCTGAAAGAATCTGAATGTCTGAAATGGTCCATAGACCAGTTTTTGGGAACCACTGCATGTTGTTGAGACACTGGAATTGCTGAGACAGCATGCAATGCAGAGGATGTGGGTTTGATCCCTGAGTCTTACCCTAGAGAAGAGCATGGCAACCCACTCCAGTATTCTTGCCAGATAAATTCCATAGAGAGAGGAACCTGGCAGGCTGCAGTCCATAGGGTCACAAAGAGTTGTACACGACTGAAGCTTGTAGAGACTAAGCATGCCGGCAAAGGTGCTGTTGTGGCCATGCGTTCCGGGAAACAAACCCACTCAGAAGGACACTGCAGATAGTGGAGTGCAGTTTATTACACCGGCGGGCCCAAGGCAGAGTCTCCTCTTAGCCGAGGACCCTGACCAGCATTTGTGTACATCTTTTATACCCCATGTGTACGTGTCTGAACTCACCACCCCAAATTCCTTGAGACTTACATAAACAAAGGAAGGGTAAATACAATCACAATAATCTCATCATTCATGTGTTATGTGTTCAAACAGTTAAACAACTGGCCAATAATCAATAAGCCCAAGGTCACACTCCAATAGGTACAGAAAAATTTATGGCCTGTCCAGATTCAGGGGTGATTAGTGTATGTTTTCTCTTAGGCGATGAGTAACCTGGATAAGATCTTCAAGGTTCCCCTGTCTGGAGGGGGTCTTGTCCTTTTATTGTCGTTTCCATAGGCACTAAGCAGAGTTTAGAGTCCATTGGAGAGGCAGCCGAGCATGACCAGCATGAACAGGCCTAAGATGGAGTCCAGGCCCTATGAATTTCCTCTTCAGTGCTTTGCATTTTCAAATAAGTGCATTAAAAATGCCAAAGTGATACAAAACAGTTTGCTTTATCTGTTGCATTCCATTTTTCAATTCTTTCCTCAAAATCATATCAATATGGAATATAAACTTGACATACTCTAGAGAATTATGTCTCCCCTACTCATGTTTTCAAAGTTGACTTTAATTACCTCTTCAATGCCTGATATAGAACTCTTTGCTAAAGTAGGAAATCAGGAAAATTACTTTGATAAAGTCTGTTTTGTTTTGTTTTTTAATTTATTTTTTCTTGGTTGAGCATAAATGTGTCTCAAACATTCCGCAGGCTGTAATTTGAGAGACTGTCTGAAGGATTCTTCTTCCACCCCAGACTGTTTGACAGTCTGGGCTGATTCTGCCTCTCTTAAGCACAGTTTCGTTCCACAATATTGTGTATATGAAGCACTTGTAACACTTCTCTACCACCCATTCATTCCCAATTTCAAAGCATATGTGATGCTTAGTCGCCACATTACATTTCCCATTGTAATTTAAACATGAACAAGCTGGATATTGACTTGATCATTCCAAATCAGCAGAGACCATCAAATAGTGATGGATTTTAAGAAACATCTTGAAAATACAAAATTTCAATGCTATTAAATTTAAAACATAGGGAAGAGTGGAACCAAAATTTGTCATTCTGTCCAGTAAAAGTAGCAGTTCTTGTAAGAATATGAAATTTTTATATCCCAGCAAGAGACTGAAATCAAAGTAAGACTATGAAACTAATCATAATGATATATTAATAAATATCAGACTGTAACTCGCAAAGAGATATGGTTCCTTCAGGAGGAGGCTTTTGCTTATGTGAACAAATGAAACAATGCTATGAATTTAAATATATTTCCTCCTTACAAAATAAAGTAGGTAGCAGAGCTGGTTCCAGGCAGGAGGCCTGGAAATTTATTAGGTTCCGCTGCTGCTCCTCGCCAGCCTTCTGTCAGAGGATTGCACCTCGCTGACAGCTGTTCAAAGTTACCCTCAAACCACTGTTGTCCTGTCATTGCACAAGCTAAGGTGAGGAAACAAAGGTTTTATGTAACTCTTCGCCCTCAGGCTCTTGTAACTAGGAAAGAAAACTGAGCAGGAGATACAACCTAGTTTTCAGATGTCTATTAAGCAGAATTTAATTGGCCTGGCAGAATGGTTGGCTTTTCTTTCCCTCCTAAAAGGTTGTGTTACCTTAGCTCCCAGTAGCCTAGAGCATCACTTAGTTTCTCCCTTCCTCTTTTTATCTCACCTTCCTTTTGTGTGTATCTGTGTTCAAATTTCCCCTTTTCATTAGAACACTGGCTGTTTTATAATAGATTAGGGCTCACTCTAATGACCTTATTTAACTTGATTATCTCTATAAAGACTCGTTTGCAAAAAAGGTCACATACTGAGGAGCTGAGGGTTTAGGATTTAAACATACCTTTTCATTGGAGGGACACAATTCAACCCTGAATATCAAGTCACCAGAGTTTGAGGACATAATATACAATTCTTTTAACAAAGTGCACTCTATGTGGTCAATGATTAAATTTAGAATTAATGTACAATCTTAATTCTGACTTTGAGGCATACAAATTAGAGATCTGGACAATCTATGGCCTGCAGGACCAATAGGGACTGTACCTTGCTTTTGTAAATAAACTGTTTTCTTTTCTTTCTTTTTTTTTGGTAATACAGGCATGCTCACTTGCTCGTTTGTCTGCAGCTGCTTTCACTTTGCAACAGCAGAGTTCAGTTGTTGCAACAGAAACTCAATGATCTATAAAGCATAAAATAGTTTTTCCTTCAAAGAAGTTAGCAAACCCCTGATTCAAATAATAACTCTCTGAATGTTTTTCTGTGTATAAGATCTGTGTTCTATGTTTTATCTACATAAGCCATATATCTTGGCATATTCCTTTTCTTAATAAATGAGCACAACGGTTGCAACGGCGCACTGCACTGAGCGCAGCGGCTGTGAAGGCACACTGAGCAGAGCTACCCCGGCCGGTGGTCAGGGGCGGCTGCAGGGAGGAGCTACCCTGCATCCAAGATCAGGGGCGGCAGCTGCACTTTTCTGGAGGAGCTGTGAAGAGATACCCCGAGTCCAAGGTAAGAGAAACCCAGAAGCGCGGCCGAGAGGAGCTACCTCACTCCCGAGGTCAGGGTGGAGGCTGAGAAGAGCTACCCAACGCCCGATGAGCGGCGGCTGCCTGGGAGCAGGAGGACCGAGAGGAGCTACTTCACGATCAAGGTCAGGAGAGACGGCTGTGAGGAGATACCCATCGTCTAAGATAAGAAGCAGCGGCTGCACTTTGCTGGAGCAACCTTGAAGAGGTATCCCAAGTCAGAGGTAGGAGAAACCCAAGCAAGAGGTTAAGTGTTGCAAAAGGGCATCAGAGGGCACACATACTAGAGCCATACTAGCCAATCTGATCACAGGGACCACAGCCTTGTCTAATTCAATGAAACTAAACCATGCCGTGTGGGGCCACCCAAGACAGAAGGGTCATGGTGGAGAGGTATGACAGAATGTGGTCCACTGGAGAAGGGAATGGCAAACCACTTCAGTATGCTTGCCTTGAGAGCCCCATGAACAGTATGAGAAGGCAAAAAGATAGGATACTAAAAGATGAACTCCCCAGGTTGGTAGGTGCCCAATATGCTACTGGAGATCAGTGGAGAAATAATTCCAGAAAGAATGAAGGGATGGAGCCAAAGCAAAATCGATGCCCAGCTGTGGATGTGACTGGTAGCAGAACCAAGGTCCGATGTTGTAAAGAGCAATATTGCATTGGAACCTATAATGTTATGTCCATGAATCAAGGCAAATTGGAGGTTTTCAAACAGGAGACATCAAGAGTGAACGTCGACATTCTAGAAATCAGTGAACTAAGATGGACTGGAATGAGTGAATTTAACTCAGATAAGCATTATATCTACTACTGAGGACATGAATCCCTTAGAAGAAATGGAATAGCCATCATGGTCAACAAAACAGTCCAAAACGCAGTACTTGGATGCAATGTCAAAAATGACAGAATGATCTCTGTTCGTTTCCAAGGCAAACCATTCAATATCATGGTAATCCAAGCCTACACTCCAACCAGTAATGCTGAAGAAGCTGAAGTTGAATGGTTCTGTGAAGACCTACAAAACCTTTTAGAACTAACACCCAAAAAAGATGTCCTATTCATTATAGGGAACTGGAATGCAAAAGTAGGAAGTCAGGCAACACCTGGAGTAACAGGCAAATCTGGCCTTGGAGTACAGAATGAGACAGGGCAAAGGCTAAGAGTTTTGCCAAGAGAATGCACTGGTCATAGCAAACACCCACTTCCAACAACACAAGAGAAGACTTGACACATGGACATCACCAGATGTTCAACACTGAAATCAGATTGATTATATTCTTTGCAGCCAAAGATGGAGAAATTCTGTACAGTCGGCAAAAAACAGCTCCCAGTCGGGAGCTGACTTGCTTAGATAGTGAACTCCTTATTGCCAAATTCAGACTGAAATTGAAGAAAGTAGGGAAAACCACCAGACCATTCAGATATGACCTAAATTAAATCCCTTGCAATTATACAGTGGAAGTGAGAAATAGATTTAAGGGACTATATCTGATAGGCAGAGTGCCTGATAAACTATGGACAGAGGTTCGTGACATTGTACAGGAGACAGAAATCAAGACCATCCCCAAGGAAAAGAAATGCTAAAAGCAAAACTGCTGTCTGAGGAGGTCTTACAAATAGCTGTGAAAAGAAGAGAAGGAAAAGCAAAGGAGAAAAGGAAGATGTTCCCATCTGAATGCAGAATTCCAAAGAATAGCAAGGAGAGATAAACAAGCCTTCCTTAGCGGTCAATGCAAAGAAATAGAGGAAAACAACAGAATGGGAAAGACTAGAGGTCTCTTCAAGAAAATTAGAGATACCAAGGGAACATTTCATGCAAACATGGGCTCAGTAAAGGACAGAAATGGTATGGACCTAACAGAAGCAGAAGATATTAAGAAGAGATGGCAAGAATACACAGAAAAACTGTACAAAAAAGATCTTCATGACCAAGATAATCACGATGGTGTGATCACTCACCTAGAGCCAGACATCCTGGAATGTGAACTCAAGTGGGCCTTAGAAAGCATCACTACAAACAAAGCTAGTGGAGGTGATGGAATTTCCGTTGAGTTATTTCAAATCCTAAAAGATGATGCTGTGAAAGTGTGGCACTCAATATGCCAGCAAATTTGGAAAACTCAGCAATGGCCACAGGACAGGAAAAGGTCAGTTTTCACTTCAATACCAAAGAAAGGCAATGCCAAAGAATGCTCAACCTACCACACATTTGCACTCATCTCACAAGCTGCTAAAGTAGAATGCTCAAAATTCTCCAAGCCAGGCTTCAGCAGTACATGAACTGTGAACTTCCTGATGTTCAAGCTGGTTTTAGAAAAGGCAGAGGATCCAGAGATCAAATTGCCAACATCCGGTGGATGATCGAAAAAGAAAGAGAGTTCCAGAAAAACAACTACTTCTGCTTTATTGACTATGCCAAAGCCCTTGACGGTGTGGATCACAATAAACTGTGGAAAATTCTGAAAGAGATGGGAATACCAGATCATCTGACCTGTCTCTTGAGAAACCTTTGTGAATGTCAGGAAGCAACAGTTAGAATGGGACATGGAACAACAGACTGGTCCCAAATAGGAAAAGGAGTATGTCAAGGCTGTATAGTGTCAACCTGTTTATTTAACTTATATGCCGAGTACATCATGAGAAACGCTGAGCTGGAAGAAGCACAAGCTGGAATCAAGATTTCCAGGAGAAATATCAATAACCTCAGATACGCAGACGACACCACCCTTATGGCAGAAAATGAAGAGGAACTAAAAAGCCTCTTGATGAAAGTGAAGGAGGAGAGTGAAAAAGTTGGCTTAAGGCTCAACATTAAGAAAACTAAGATCATGGCATCTGGTCCCATCACTTCATGGGAAATAGGTGGGGAAACATTGGAAACAGTGTCAGACTTTATTTTTGGGGCCTCCAAAATTACTGCGGATGGTGATTGCAGCCATGAAATCAAAAGATACCTACTCCTTGGAAGGAAAATTATGGCTAACCTGGATAGCATATTGAAAAGCAGAGACATTACTTTGCCAACAAAGGTTCCTCTAGTCAAGGCTATGGTTTTTCCAGTAGTCATGTATGGATGTGAGAGTTGGACAGTGAAAAAAGCTGAGCGCTGAAGAATTGATGCTTTTGAACTGTGGTGTTGGAGAAGACTCTTGAGAGTCCCTTGGACTGCAAGGAGATCCAACCAGTTCATCCTAAGGAGATCAGTCCTGGGTGTTCATTGGAAGGACTGATGTTGAAGCTTAAACTCCAATACTTTGGCCACCTCATGCGAAGAGTTGACTCACTGGATAATACCCTTATGCTGGGAAGGATTGGGGGCACGAGGAGAAGGGGACGACAGAGGATGAGATGGCTTGATGGCATCACTGACTCGATGGACATGGGTTTGCGTGGACTCTGGGAGTTGGTGATGGACAGGGAGGCCTGGCGTGCTGCAGTTCATGGGGTCACAAAAAGTCACACACCACTGAGCAACTGAACTGACACTGATACTGAATAAATGAGGATACCAAGCATTAAACAGTGTGAAATAGTTGCCCAAAATCATATAGCTGGTAAGGAATGGTACTGGAGCTTGAGTCCTTATACATTCTAACCATTCTTTTTTTTTTTTTCCATGGAATTATTTTTCCACAGTAGTAAGTTCCTTCTCATCTGTGGTATAAAAAGAAAAAAAAAAAAAGTTAATAGTTGGTTTTTATCCTTGGCGCCTGTCACCTTTAGAGCTCCTGAAACCCTTGGAATTTCCTCAGGGATAAGATGCTCGAAGTATGCTTTGTTCTAGTGAAGGGACTTTTGGTGGGTTCTTAGAAAGCTTTGAGATGAGGGCCAGCCACCAGGAAGATCAACACTTAATCTGAGGCTCAAACTTTCAGCCACAGCCCGTAGCCTCTGAGAGAAATTAGTGATTGAATTAATCACCAATGATCACAATCATGCCTCTGTAGTGAAACCTCCATTAAAGACTCTCAAATGACCAGATTTAACATGCTTAAGAATTGGCAAACACATCCATGTTTCTGGATGGTGACACATCCAAATGCAGGAGAGAGATGTTTCTGAGCTCAGGACCCCCTGGTCTTCCTCTTCTATACACCTTAAACTGGATGTTCATTTTTATCAGCTATAATAAATTATAATATTTAAGTAGAGCATTTTCCTGAGCTTTATGAACCATTTTAGCAAACTATTGAACCGGGGGTGGTATCTCTGGTTTTGTAGCCAAGTAGAACAGAATTGTGGGTAAACTTAAGACTTGATGCTTGCAACTGGTGCCTGAAGTGAGGACAGTTTTATGGGACTGTTTGTGACCCCACGGACTGCAGCACACTAGGCCTCCCTGTCCATCACAATCTCCCGGAGATTACTCAAGCTCATGTTCATCGAGTCGGTGATGCCATCCAATCATCTCACCCTCTGTCATCTCCTTCTCCTCCCACTTCAATCTTTCCCAGCCTCAGGGCCTTTTCCAATGAATTGCATTGGGTGGCCAGAATATTGGGAGTTTCAGCTTTAGGATAAGTCCCTCCAATGAATATTCAGGGTTGAGTTCCTTTAGGATGGACTGGTTGGATCTTCTTGCAGTCCAAGGGACTCTCAAGTGTCTTCTCCAACACCACCGTTCAAAAGCATCAATTTGTCAGTACCCAGCTTTTTTTATAGTCCAACCCTCACATCCATATGTGACTACTGGAAAAACCATAGCTTTGACTAGATGAACTTTTGTCAGTAAAGTAATGTCTCTGCTTTTCAATATCCTGTCTAGGTTGGTCATGACTTGCCTTCCAAGGAGCAAGCATCTTTTAATTTCTTGACTGCAGAAATCATCTGCAGTGATTTTGAAGTTAAAAAAAAAAAATTATCATTCTTTCCACTGTTTCCCCATCTATCTGCATGAAGTGACAGTACCAGAATCCCTGATCTTAGTTTTCTGAATGTTGAGCTTTAAGCCAACATTTTCACTCTTCTCTTTCACTTTCATCAAGAGGCTTTTTAGTTCCTCTTCATTTTCTGCCATAAGGGTGGTGTCATCTGCATATCTGAGGTTACTTATATTTCTCCCAGCAATCTTCAATTCAGGTTGTGCTTCATCCAGCCAGTGTTTCTCATGATGTACTCTGCATATAAGTTAAACAATCAGGGTTACAATATACAGTCTTGACATATTCCTTTCCTGATTTGGAGCCCGTCTGTTGTTCCATGTCCAATTTTAACTGTTGCTTCTTGACCTATATACAGATTTCTCAGGAAGAAGATCAGATGGTCTGGCATTCCCATCTCTTAAAGAATTTTCCAAAGTTTGTTGTGATCCACACAGTCAAAGGCTTTGGCACAGTCAGTAAAACAGAAGTAGATGTTTCTTCTGGAACTCTTGCTTGTTTGATGATTGAGTTGATGTTGGCAATTTGATGTCTGGTTTCTCTGCCTTTTCTAAAACTAGCTTGTATATCTGGAAGTCCACGGTTCACGTACTGTTGAAGCCTGGCTTGGAGAATTTTGAGCATTCTACTTTAGTAGCTTGTGAGATGAGTGCAACTGTGTGGTAGTTTGAGCATTCTTTGACATTGCTTTTCTTTGAGATTGGAATGGAAACTGACCTTTTCCTGTCCTGTGGCCATTGCTGAGTTTACCAAATTTGTTGGCATATTAAGTGCCACACTTTCACAGCATCATCTTTCAGGATTTGAAATAGCTCAACTGGAATCCCATCACCTCCACTAGCTTTGTTCGTAGTGATGCTTCCTAAGGTCCACTTGACTTTGCACTCTAGATGTTTGGCTCTAGATGAGTGATCACAGCATTATCTGGATCACGAAGATCTGTTTTGTACAGTTCTTCTGTGTATTCTTGCCACATTCTTAATATCTTCTACCTCAGTTAAGTCCATACCATTTCTGTCCATAATTATTCCCATCTTTGCATGAAATATTCCCTTGGTATCTCTATCTTCTTGAAGAGATTTCTAGCTTTTCCCATCTATTGTTTTTCCCTATTTTTTTGTATTGATCACTGAGGAAGGCTTTCTTATCTCTCTATGCTATTCTTTGGAACTCTTCATTCAAATATATGTATCTTTCCTTTTCCCCTTTGCCTAAAGCCAGTTCATAGATTCCTTAATCAGTTGATGCCTTAATAACCACACATTTCCAATGAAGGAGAAAGATGAAATGTGTAATCTTGGTTTACAAATAAAAAAAGTAAAGAACACACACAAAAAAATATACCAGAAGATAACCAACTGGTCCAAAGTCTTGAAGAAGAGAACGACAGAGTTAGAGTTTTCCTCAAGCTTCCCTGGCATAAACTCTCCTGTGCAGCAGTTTAGTCATTTAATCAAAGTGGTCAGGAATGAGAAAGACAGTACATATAACCCTATACTGATTCAAAATAAATAAATGTCTGATGATAAAGTTAGTAGTGCTGTTTTTTTGTTTGTTTGTTAATTTTTTAAATAGCACACATGTGTTTAGGTTTGGGTTTGTGTGTTTAGTTTTGTTTTATTTTAGGCTATATCACAGTAGATTATAAAATATATCCTCAAAAGGAAACTTTTTCAAACAATCAAATTCCAAATCTACATCTCATCAAAATTAAAACAATATAGTTTTGAGACTTCCCTGGTGGTGTGCAGTGGATAGGACTCTGTGCTCCCAGTGCAGGAAACACAGGTTTCATTAGTGGTCCAGAAGCTAAGCTCTCACATGCTGCATGGTGAGACCAATACACTGACACACACTTGTGTCAGTGATCCCCTCCACACACACACAGTGGAAACAGTGACAGACTTTATTTTCTTGTGCTCCAAAATCACTGCAGATGGTGACTGCAGCCATTAAATTAAAAGACACCTGCTTCTTGGAAGAAAAGCTACGATCAACCTGGACTGTATTAAAAAACGGAGACATTGCTTTGCTGACAAAGGTCTGTTTAGTCAAAGCTATGGTTTTTCCAGTAGTTATGTATGGATGAGAGAGCTGGACCATAAAGAAAGCTGAGTACCTAGAACTGATGCTTTTGAACGGTGCTGTTGGAGAAGACTCTTGAGTGTCCCTTGGACCGCAAGGAGATCCAACCAGTCCATCCTAAAGGAGATCAGTCCTGAATATTCATTGGAAGGACTGATGCTGAAGCTGATACTCCAATACTTTGGTCACTTGATGCAAAGAACTGACTCATTGGAAAATACCCTAATGCTGAGAAAGATTGAAGTCAGGAGGAGAGGGAATGACAGAGGATGAGATGGTCGGATGGCATCCCTGATTCGATGGACATGAGTTTGAGAAAAATCTGGGAGTTGGCTATGGACAGGGAAGCCTGGCATGCTGCAGTCCATCGAGTTGTAATGATTCTGACATGACTGAGTGACTGAACTGAACTGAATTCTTGACCCACAATACAGATTTTTCAGGAGTCACGTAAGGTGGTCTAGTATTTCCATCTCTAAGACTTTTCCACAGTTTGTTGTGATTCCCACAGTCAAAGGCTTTAGCAAAGTCAACAAAATTTACATAGATTTTTTTTTTTTTTTAAATTCCCTTATATTTTCTATTATCCAGAGTTTGTTGACAATTTGGTCTCTGGTTCCTCTGCCTTTTCTAAATCAAACTTGTACATCTGGAAGTTCTCAGTACACATACTGATGAAGTCTAATTTGAAGAATTTTGAGCATTATTTTGCTAGCAATTGTGTGGCAGTTTTACCATCGTTTGCCATTGGCCTTCTTTGTAATTAAAATGAAAATGGACCTTTTACAATCCTGTGGCTACTGCTGAGTTTTCCAAACTTGCTGGCATATTTAGTGCATCATTGAAACAGCCTCATCCTTTAGGGTTTGAAATAGCTCAGCTGGAATTTAATCAGCTCCAGTAACTTTGTTCATAGTAATAATTCCTATGGCTCATTTGACTTTATGTCACTTTGATTACCAGCCAAAAGAATCAAAATGAAGAGGGGAAATTTACCCTCCCCCACACTAGGCTTCATAGTGGTTTGAATCTAGGTTTTTTGTTTTATTTCTTTATCACTGTACCCAATAAATGACATCATTTTTATTCTTCAAAAACATATTTGCACTTTGTCGTTTTCATTGTTCATGACATGGACTTAAGGAAGTATCTCATTAGATGTTTTAATTAAAGTACAATTTAAAAAGCAATGTGCCCTCTTCCCCTAAAAAAGTGATATACACCTTTTTGTAAATTATTTACTTCTACAGGTTTAGAGTTATACAACAAATTTACCTAATTTATTTATAAAAATTACTCCCATATATGTCATATATTACAATAGCTCAACATAATTACCAAAAGAAGCTATCAACCTTATTACAGAAACTTTTAGAAAACAAATAATCAATGGAAATCGATGTATTTATTATCTTTTCTTACATTATTTGTAGCTCTACTAAGGATTTTCTAAAAAAAAAAGATGGTACTCTGCTTTTGCATAATTTCTCAGAATTCAATTGTTTTATAAGTTGTTCTTTTTCTGCATGATTTTACTTTTTATAGGCAAAGATTGTTGAAATATATAGTTCAAGAAAGGTTTTAATTTAAACACTCTACAGAAGTATTAAATATTACTGAATATGACATATTTATGTGAAATTCTGTATAGAATTTGAGCATAAAATCAGTATATATCTCAGTTATTAGCATCTCTTTATGGGAGTAAAGTAAAAGGTGGAGAGACTGCTTACAATTCTCAGACATTTTCTCCATCTTTAATGGTTGATGTCTTACAATCTACTGCTCTAAAATGACAAAGTTTCCTTATGGTAATGCACCTTTCTAAATGTATATAGATACAACTAGCAAATCACACAGAGATAAGTGGAAATGATAACATTATTTCATTTGGTGCATTTAGAGAGGATAATCACACCAAATAATTATATATACACTGTGCTGCAATTTAGAATGAACCATGTGCAAAGCTCAGGAACTAGAGTAGCTGTGACTACAGATATCAGAGATTTCATAGAGGATGTGATATTTTACATTTACAAAATCTCAGCCTTTACTCTGATTAGGATTTTCAATCATTTCTTATATAAATTTTTTAAGATATTGCATTTTATGTTTAATGGAGAATGTAAAAAGAAGTGAGAGATATCAGGATGGGGCAGGGGACTTGTCATACAGCAAAGCAGATCCACCAAATCTCTGCCAGGCCATTGGAAGCTCTGGATCACTCATTACTTGTATTGATTGAAAATAATGCACAACCTAAAACTTGAGAATTATTTTTAATTGGTGAACAAAACTGAGGACTTAAAGCTCTGGAAGCAGTTTCTCAGATAGCTCTGAGAAGTAAGAAAGGAGCAAAGATACATAATTACTTGCAACAAATATGAAGTAATTAGAACACCAAAAGATTAATGTTAGTTTAAAAAGAACCAAACAAGCCAACAAAAAACATTACGTCAAGGTATTTAGTGTTTATCTGTATATGGGAAGATACAAAAGTCTGAACTCATTGAAATCATTCCTTTTGATGTCAGAAGCTCAGCTTCTGTACACTGGTGCTGAATTGATTCTCAGAGACAGAGTTTGATGTAAAATAGAAAAGAACAGCTTTATTGCTTTACTCGGCAGGCTCCCGCTTTTGAAAACTATGTGTCCAAACAAGGGAAGTTTGGTGTGGTTTTATGGCAACAATTCAGGGGTGGGTTTGCTGGTAAGATTAGCATGTATGCAGGGCCTCCACTCTCTAATTTGGTCTCAGGTAATCTTGATGAGCTTCTCGGGTTCCTTTAGTGTTGATTCAAGAGGCCATTCTCTGGTGTGAAGAGTGCTGACCTCTTAAAAGAGCTTACAGCATTGCTGTGTGTATCCCTCATGGTGGAACCAGGATGAGGCCCCAAAGCTGTGCTCTTGTTTCCTGGTAGCTCCTCCCTTGTCCGCCATTTTGAGACCTATGGACTGCAACACGCAGGCTTTCCTGTCCTTCACCACCTCCCAGAGTTTGCTCAAGCTCATGTCCCAGGCTAGCAACCATTTGAATCTGCCCTTTGGAACTCAGGGATAGTCATGGAAACTGCAGTAGAGAAGCAGAGGACAGGAAAGGCTTCCAGGCCCAGGAGCCCTCAGGGTCTTGGTCAGTTTTATTTGATATGTTCCTCAGCTATCTAGGGTCAGTATATCCTGAGCTTTTCATATCCTGAGTCCCTCTCAGGGTGCAACACTAGGGGTGGCTGCAGAGACTGAGGGCTTGGCAGTGGATGGCCCATTTGTCTCCAACCTGAGTTCCCTCAGGGTTCATCATCTGGGATGGCTTTAGTGGCTTGATGACTGCAATATCCTTTGTTTACTGATATGGCAGGTGAGAAATAGAATATTTCCTGTCATGTCAATAAACAAGGCTGTCACAGCCATCAGGGATTCTGGCTCTCCACATATGAGTTTCTGAGCATGGAGGGTGCCCAGGAAGAAAAATATCTGCTCCCTGGCAGCCCTTCAGCTGCTGCTTCTTCCTACATAGAGCACTGAAGAGCTGGGGGAATGTGAAAAGACACAGAATACTGGGCCAAATAGCTGAGATGCACATGAAAGGAGTGATTTCAGTAAACCCAGGCTCTTGCATCTTCCCATACATAGAAAGGTGCCAAATTCCTTAATTTGAATATCTAGCTTTCCTTAACAATAATTTTTGATATTCATACTATCTGCCCCTTGTTGCAAGCTTCTATATAACCTAACTCCACCCCCTGCCTCCTTGGTTCTCTTATTGAGATGCTGCCTCCCAGGCTTAAAATTCCCTGACTTGTAAAAATTCCTGCCAGATAAAACATAAGTGTCAAATTTTAGGTCGTGACTTTCTTTTTTCAAGTTGACACAGGCAACATATTCATTCACACTTGGTAGAAGAGTCGCACACTGAAAGAAAATGTCAAGGCCCTCATACCACAACTTAGTTCAGTAGTGAGGAGATGCCTTCATTATAGCACACCCTAGGCTTTCACTGTTACCGAACACAAGTTTGTATGTCTGAAGTATAGTGAGGCCAAACAAACTGAAACATCAGAATTTGGAGCAGAGACAGTTATATTGCAAAGCCAAGCAAGGAGAATGGGTGACATATGCTCAGCCTCCCCTGAAAACTCCCTGATGGTTTTGAGGGGAAAGTTTTCATAGGTAAAATTTAAGGTTATGGTGGCAGAGTGTATGGCTTTCTTCTGACCAGTTGTTGGTGAGATAATTTTGTAGAGAAGTAGGCAATCCTGATTCCATGTTGAAAACTGTTTCTTTTACTTGCCTTTCATTGTTTTATTATTATTATTATCATAATTATTCATGATTGCCTGCCTTAGAGGACCCTGCCCTTCTGCCTGACTATAAAGTGCCTTTGCTCAACTCATAGATAATCTGATCCTGCTCACCTGTGAATAGAAAGAATTAACATACCCCTTCCAAAGGCTGGCCTTTCTGAGAGATGTTTTGCAAGACTTGAAGACTTTCACTTTATTTCCCCATTGCTTCTCCCTCTCTCTTCTGCCTTTATTTAGTTCTTCATTGCTCCTCTCTCTGGCTCTGTAAAATTACCTTGTTTCCAAACCCTGACAAGATGGTTATTTTGAGACATTAATCTGTCATCTTCTCAGTCAGCTGACTTTCCAAATAAAGTTGTTTTCATTAGCTCATTATCTCATCTCCCAGACTTATTGGCCTATGGTGCAGAAAAGAGTAATAGCAACAGAGCAGTGACCCAGAAATCTTGTCTTCAGCCTGAAGTTACCATCCTCCACCAGAATGGGGGACTTATTCTGTTCCTGCAGAATAGTTCAAAGCTATTGTTATGTGTATCCCTTAAGTAGGAACCAGGAATATGCCCCAAGGTTGCACTATAGTTTATTGACTGCTCCTCCCTTGTTTCTGCATTCCTCCTTCTCTGAGAAGCAACTGTTTGAATCTTCCCTTTGGAACTCAGGAAAGCTCAAGGAAACTGAAGGGAGTCTACTTCCTATAAACAAGAAACAGGAGACACAGGAAGGCTTTGGTGCCCAAGAGGACCCCAAAGGGTCCTGCTCAATTTCACTACCTCCTCTCTTAGTCATTGACCAAAGGCCATTCTAATAATGACACCTTATCTTGAAATCTGAGGCCAAAACAGAAAGACTACAAGCTGGAGGCTGTCAGATAAACTCCTATCCCCAGATCTGGGAAGTGAATTCTTTCTTGAAGGGAATTCTGAGTATGCTGACTGCATATCTTTCACAGCACTTAAAAGAGTAATTAAATTTGTGTAATTAAAAATCCACCAGTCATCAGATTCCATTTGGTTAATATAGTAATACTTATTTTGTATAGTGAAAAGGGGCAGAATTTGCCACTCCAAAATATGTTTCTTTGGCACTAGAGTTATCTTGAGTTGGTTATGTTTTAAGAAAAAACAAAAACAAAAACGGATATAGGAGATAATCAGTAGAATTTACCCTTTTCTATGAGATATTTACATTTTTAAGGAAAATTTCCATTTGTGTGGGTGTCTTCCTGGCTACCCCAGGGGAAGGAGAGTAACTAAATTTTCTTATCAATGGAGAAGGCAATGACCTAAATGTCCATAACAATCCTACCCTGTTAACTGTGCTTCCTCTAATAATCTCCTATAACTGGTTCTTCTTGCCCCACCAGCTTCTGCTTTTGGTTGCAGATGGTATTTAAAATACGATGGGTTGGGTCATTTAAGGGAGTTGCTTAGTTTTCCTTTGTATCTTCCATATTAAGAGGCATATATACTATTACAGTTTTTTGTTGTTGTTGCTGTTGTTTGTTTGTTTTTCTCCTGATAATTTATATCTAATTATATGGGAGTGTCTCAGTGAAAATCCTAGAAGGGTAGAGAATTTTTTTTTTTTCCTTCCCTACAATAGAAATAAAGTACAGACACGCTGGGAATGGGTTTGGGACGTTGTTCAGTCACTCAATTGTGTCCGACTCTTTGTGATCCAATAAATTGTAGCATGCCAGGCTTATCTGTATTTTACTATCTCTCAAAGAGGGCCAAACTCATATCCATTGAGTCAATTATGCCATCCAACCATCTCATCCTCAGTCACCCCCTTCTCCTGCCCTCAATCTTTTCCAGCATCAGAGTCTTTTGTAATGAGTTAGCTCTTTGCATCAGATGTCCAAAATAGTGGAGCTTCAGCTTCACCTTTAGTTCTTCCAATGAATATTCAGGGTGGATTTCCTTTAGAATTGACTAGTTTGGATTTTGACTGGGATACCCCCTTGTAATCAGATATAAATTATCAGGAGCAAAACAAGCAAAACTATAATAATATATATACCTCTTTTATATATGGAAGGTACATAGGAAAACTAAGTAATTCCCTTAAATGGTCCAACTCACCACATGTTAAATATCATCTGCAGCCAAAAGCAGAAAATGCTATGAGAAAATATGACAGTTGTACTATAAAGAAAGCTGAGCACCAAAGAATTGATGCCTTTGATCTGTAGTGCTGGAGAAGACTCTTGAGAGTCCCTTGGACTGCAAGGAGACCCATCCTAAAGGAGATAAGTCTTGAATATTAATTGGAAGGACTGATGTGGAAGCTGAAACTCCAATACTTTGGCCACCTGATGCAAAGAACTGACTCATTGGAAAAGACGATGATGCTGGGAAAGACTGAAGGCATGAGGAGAAAGGGATGACAGTGGATGAGATGGTTGGATGTCATCACCAACTCGATGGACATGAATTTGAGTAAGCTCTGGGAGTTGGTGGTGGACAGGGAGGCCTGGCATGGTGCAGTCCATAGAGTTGAAAAGACTTGGACACGACTGACTAAACTGAACTGAACTGAGTTTAATCTCATTGCTGTCCAAGTGACTCTCAAGAGACTTGCCCAACACCACAGTTCAAAAGCATCAATTCTTAGGCTACCCCCAAATAATGCAGCATTGGCATAATGATTATTTTGAATTAAAGTTACTGAAGAAGCAGACAATGCAAGAGCCACACTCCCACTTGCTTTTATTCCCCTGAATGCAGGAATTAAGTCTCCTATATGAAAGGCATCCTATCAACCGAGAGATAGAGATATCTTTATAATCAGAGACAGAGAATTTAGGCCTTAGAAGACTGTATAAACAAATTTTGTTACTTCTACATTAATTCACTAAACCAAAACCCAAGCTTCTTTGTCTTGTCAATTGGTCACAAATTTCATGTTTCTTTGTCTAAAAGATGTAAAAACTCCCTGTGTTAGAGCAGGCAGATAACTAAATATGAGTAAGTAGAGTAAAGGGGAATCTGGTCCAGTGGCAGGAAACCATGCTTCTTGTGAACAACATGGGTCTTTGAGCAGACAAAGTAAAGCAGAAACCTCCACATTGATAGGAAATCACATATTTTGGGGGTGACAAGAGTCCTGAAAATAAATAAAGAAAGAAATGCAGGAAATGGAATCTCCTGGGTGGAAATGTAACTTTTGCTTATTATGCCCTCATTACAATAAAATTAGCCTTGTGGATAACAAGTTCCCATCACACAACATGACCATGACACTTTTGATCAAGACTTTCAAAAACCCTTCCTCCTCTCAGAAAGGTGGGGCTGGGACGAAAATCAGGAAATATTACCCCAAGCCCTCCTTCCTCAATGAATATTCCACCTATTCATTTTCATGTCCCATGTAACTAGCGTGACAAAGAAACTCACAACAGCCACTCACCTGACTCTGCCGACTCTCCCCTTAAGAGTTGGTTTGTATAGTAAGTCACTTAAGTCATGTGTAACTCTGTGCAATCCTATAGATGGTCACCTGTCAGGCTCCTCTGTCTGTGGGACTCTCTAGGCAAGAATATTGGAGTGGGTTGCCATGCCCTTCTCCAGGAGAACTTCCTGACCCAGGGATCGAACCTGGGTCTCCTGTGGCTCCTGCATTGCAGGCAGATTCTTTACCGCTGAGCCACCAGGGAAGCCCCAAGAGTGTACTATAGCTTAATAAATACTCACTATGATTTCTTACCTCCATGTCCGATCTCTGAACTCTTTCTGTGGCCAGATAAGAACCTACTCTCAGGTAACATCTGGTGTGCTCACTTCTTTGACCCTCATATTTCCATGAGCTCCCCTAGGAACAGGTTAAATTTGTTTTTCTGTTATTAATCTATTTCATGTTAATTTAATAATTAGACCAGCCAAAGCATCCAGAAGAGGAAAAATAGAACTTTTTCTCCCCTACATAGGTGCCTTGATTTCCACTGCAAAATAAAAACATTCTACTCCGGTCTTTGCTATCATGGAATTTTAATATCATTATCAGTAATCTATACTTATTTTTACTTAGTGATCATATCCTTCCCTTACCCTTGACTAGATAGATAGAGTTAGATGGTTAGATGGTGCAAATAAGAGCCATATAATACATGTGGGACATTGCAGACATTTCAGCAACATTAATCTCTGAGATTTCTGCCAACAGAAAGCCTAAGGGCACATAAGTAGCCATGAGGGAAACAGATTTATGAGACAGTTGAACTAGAATTTCTTACAGTTAAATCCAGATTAAAGTTACAATCATCTCATTGAGAAAATGTGATAGCAATCTTTCCAAAATGTCTGTGCAACTTCTTTCAGAAATTTCCACTGACAAAGAACTGTTTCAGTGTCAAGCTGGATAAGGCTTAGATGTGATATGATAGAAAAGCACAAGGCTTGGAGTCATAAGACCTGCATTCAAACACATCTCTGTGACTAAGTAGCTCTATGACTGAATAAATCAGGTAAAATGTTTGAGCCTCAATTTTCTCATGTATAAAATGTTAACAATATCTCAAGGGCAATTTGTGTTAATCAAAAAACCTAACATAATGTAAAAGTGTCTTGGAAATATTCATTCTTGCTTAAAAATACAAGATATTAGTAAGAATATCTGGCTAAAAGAGATACTAAAATCTTTGCTACAGTAGCACTAAGGGAAACATGATTAGAAATTTGACCTCTATTGCATTCTATGAAATAGAGTAGAAATATTCTATTATCCAAGCTGGCCTCCCTCCTGTAGAGTGGTTCTCCCTTAATATTTACATTATTTGAGATCCAGCACAAATTCCTCTTCTTCTATAAAATTTCTCTGATCATCTAAAGCTCTGTCCCCTGATTAATTTCCTAAACTTTTATGTTAATTCATTACTTTATATTATTAGTTTTTTGTTTCTTCTTTTTAATCAACATAACTGAATGACACAAAAGGAAAGTAAAAGAGGACTTGGAATCAGGAGAAAAGTATTTTTGTCCCAGTTTATCTTTTTTTTTTTTTAATGTGTTATTCTTTGTTACAAAAACAGAGTAACATTAATGATACTATTCTGCTAGGGGGAAAAATGCATATATGTATTACTCTACTGCTTAGTGTTTCTCCTGGGGAAAAATCCTAAATGTGTGCGTCTGTGTGATTCCCTTGAAATGCTCTTAGGGTCATATTTTCAAACTCACACCCTGCTTTTTATTCCCTGCAATCAAGATAAAAAGTAAAAATAAAATGTCCTTATTAGCAAAGTATTGCAGCTTGAGGATACATTTTCTGACTCTTTTAAAGGGTTTAAAGACTCAAGATCATTTCCCCATTCCTCATATAAGCCAGTGACTTAACCTTAAATAGTTAATGTTTTGTTAAGATCTATTCTCAAAATCATTGAAGCATATTGATTATAAAAATTTGGGGGCATTTCATTTTCTCTGACTCATAGAATATGAACATAATGATCAAAGTTGTGAGTCAAAATGAATAGATTAAGTCATTCTTATGGGTTTCAATATCATACTTTAAATGTTTTCTACTCTAAGTTAAAATAATTCATCCTAAACTACATTGATAAGTTTAGGATTCATCAGTCAAATCAATCTACATGCCCTCTATCTCAGCAATATTCACAAGAATATCTCACCTCTTTGATCTTTTTTGTACTTCATGGGCCAATCCTAAATCGTAGGGAATTCCTCCCATATGCATTATCTGTCTTATTTTACCTTTCAGTTCAGTTCAGTTCAGTCACTCAGTCATGTCTGACTCTTTGCGACCCTGTAAACTGCAGCACACAAGGCCTCCCTGTCCATCACCAACTCCCAGAGTCCACTCAAACCCATGTCCATCGAGTCAGTGATGCCATCCAGCCATCTCATACTCTGTTGTCCCCTTATCCTCCTGCCCTCAGTATTAGGGTCTTTTCCAATGAGTCAACTCTTTGCATGAGGTGGCCAAGGTATTGGAGTTTCAGCTTCAACATCAGTCCTTCCAATGAACACCCAGGACTGATCTCCTTTAGGATGGACTGGATGGGTCTCCTTACAGTCCAAAGGACTCTCAAGAGTCTTCTCCAACACCACAGTTCAAAGGCATCTATTCTTCGGTGCTCAGCTTTCTATATAGTCCAACTCTCATATCCATACATGACTACTGGAAAAACCATAGCCTTGACTAGATAGACCTTTGTTGGCAAAATAATGTCTCTGCTTTTCAATATGCTGTCTAGGTTGGTCATAACCTTCCTTCCAAGGAGTAATCTCTTTTAATTTCATGGCTGCAATCACCATCTGCAGTGATTTTGGAGCCCCCCAAAATAAAGTCTGACACTGTTTCCACTGTTTCTCCATCTATTTCCCATGAAGTGATGGGACCAGATGCCATGATCTTAGTTTTCTTAATGTTGAGCTTTAAGCCAACTTTTTCACTCTCCTCTTTCACTTTTGTCAAGAAGCTTTTTAGTTCCTCTTCACTTTCTGCCATAAGGGTGGTGTTATCTGCATATTTGAGGTTATTGATATTTCTACCTGCAATCTTGATTCCAGCTTCTTCTTCATCCAGCCCAGCATTTCTTATGACCTTTAGGACACTTTTAGAGCAGAAAGCTAAGAGAAACTAAAGAGCTTCTTAATGAAGGTGAAAGAGGAGAGTGAAAAGTCTCGCTTAAAATTCAACATTCAAAAAATGAAGATCATGGCTTCTGGTCCCATCATTTCATGGCAAATAGATGGGAAACAATGGAAACCATGACAGCCTTTATTTTCTTGGGCTCCAAAGTCACTGCAGATGGTGGCTGCAGCCATCAAATTAAAAGTCTCGCTCCTTGGAAGAAAAGCTATGACAAAGCTAGATAGCATACTAAAAAGCAGACACATCACTTTGCTGACCAAGGTCCTTATAGTCAAAGCTATGGTTTTTCCAGTGGTCATGTATGGATGTGAGACTTGGACCAAAAAGAAGGCTGAGCGCTGAAGGACTGATGCTTTCGAGCTGTGGTGATGGAAAAGATTCTTGAGAGTCCCTTGGACTTCAAGGAGATCCAACCAGTCCATCCTAAAGGAAATAAGTCCTGACTATTCGTTGGAAGGACTGATGCTGAAGCTGAAGCTCCTATATTTTGTCCACCTGCTGCAAAGAGACTACTCATTAGAAAAGACCCTGATGCTGGGAGAGAGTGAAGGCAGGAGGAGACGGGGATGATAACGGATGAGATAGTTGAATCGTATCACTGACTCAATGGACATGAGTTTGAGCCAATTCAGGGGCATAGCGAAGGACAGGGAAGTGTGCTGCAGTCCATGGAATCGCAGAGTCGGACACAACTGAGCCACTGCACAACAACCATAAGCATTATTTGTCTTGTTTCACCTTTAGAACCATAAGCGATTCTAGTTTTGCTATAGCCATTGGAAATTTAAAGTCTCCCTTAGAGTTGTTCTCTAATTTCTTCATGTAGAGAAAGAAGAATAAGCATGTCAGCATTTTCAACTCCTCTGCTTTAACTTCATTCTTAACTTCATTCTTTGCTAGTGAGACATTTGACTAGTAATATCTAGTCAAATAGGAAAATCTACATTCCCTGTGCTTCTTATCCTTTTGTCTTTGAAATAGTATGTAGACAGTATCTCCAAAATGTGTGTAGACATTGATAAGTTTTGTTCATGCTTAATGTCATCTTCATTTTATCTTCTGTAATCCTTATATACTAATTTCTTCCCATAGATGTGATCCCAAGCCCAAAAGTTAGCCAACTATTTACTGGCATTAGATGGATCCCTAAATTCATATTTAATTAAATTGGATCATTCTAGTTTGTCATAATTGAACAATTATTCATCTATCCATTATCAATTTTTCATTTTTCCTTTCTTTTCTTTCTTCCATCTTCCCTTTTCCCTCTGTTTAATGTTTCTCTTTATCTTTTAATCTATACAAATTCTTTACTGCATTTGAGAAGCAAAGAGGCATATAATTTCTTGGCATTCATTCTAAGCTTAGAGCATTTTGATCTTGAATTCTGCCAAGACTTTCCCAAGTGCCTTGAATCCAGTTGTGGTTGCTAAGATACATGTTGTTAATCTTTTAATAAAAAATATAGGGATCATGGTACGGAAAAGTGTGTTTACTAAGGAGTCTTGGTAATAAATTTTCCTTAGAATTTAGAAAAAAAATTGTATAATTAGAAAGTACTTTAACATTTTCAATTGTTTTCCTTTCCTAATATGAAAAAATTATCATTTCATAAAAGGAATCTTGCTATTTATCAAGAAATGCAGCCATTTTCATGAAAATTAATTTCAGATTTTGTTTGAGTGGCCAAACATTGAATGTCATGATGGACAATATATCCAATACTTATGCTGCCAGTATATGCAGTGGCCACATTGAATTCTACCTGTTCACACATGGGACGGGCTTCCCGGGTAGCTCAGCTGGTAAAAAATCTTCCTACAATGCAGGAGATCTCAGTTTGATTCCTAGGTTGGGAAGTTCCCCTGGAGAAATGATAGACTACCCACTCCAATATTCTTGGGCTTCTCCCGTGCCTCAGATGGTAAAGAATCCATCTGCAATGCAGCGGACCTGGGTTCTATTCCTGATTTGGGAAGATCCCCTGGAGGATAGCATGGCAACTCACTCCAGTATTCTTTTCTGGAGAAGCCCCAGGGATGGAGGAGCCTGGAGTAGCAGTCCAGGGGGTCACAGGGAGTCAGACACAACTTGAGTAGCTAAGCACACACACACACACAAACTCAAGGGACACTTTTTTTTTTTTTTATTGTTTTTGCCATACATTGTCATGATATCACCATGGGTTTACATATGCTTCCCCTCCGGAACCTCCCTCCCCCCTGGGAAATCTCGCTGCACCAGTCCCGAGCATCAATCCTGGGCTGGCGATTGATTAGACACATGACAATTAACATGCTTCAATGCCCTTCTCCAAGGGACACTTCTTAAGCATTTGCTGAGCCAATTTCAATTCCTAATCTCAATGCCTACTCCTAGCTCAGAACAGTAGCTTCTGCTCTCACCATCTCTTCCTGCTGTGTTTACAGCTGTTTATTAATAGTCCCCAGTCTTACACCGTACTGCACCTTACTAACAGAATTGAGAGAACAGAGTTTTGAGTCCTAGCACAATCATATATTAGACCTCTGCTTTTGGCATGTTAGTTATCTTCTTTATTCATCTATAAACAGGCCTAGTAATAGTCCTTATCTCACAGAAAACAAACATTAAGCTTAATTATATAATGCATATGAAATGTACAGCACTGTGCCCAACTCATAATAACAATAGATAAATACCAAATCTCAGTATTTTAGTTTTCTAAAATTCAGACCTGAACACATCTCCCCATTATTTAAATTCCAATAATTTTCAATTTCCCACAGAATGAAATATCAACTCCTAAGCATGACATACGAAGTTCTCAGCGATCTAGTTCCAGCTTACTGTTCAGGGTACCTGATTCCTACATTCTATTCATATCAGTCATACAAACATTTTCATTCATAATCTTTAATTCCATAACATTCAGATGTGGCAGATTCAGCCTTAAATATGTACAAATGTCATTTATTTCTTCCAGTCTTACACTCTGAAGCTGACAATTCATTTTTCATAAACCATAAGCATGATCATCAGGAGCTAGTGTTCTTTAAACTTCCAGGTTTAGGAGACTTCTCTTCTTCTCTATCACTCCCTATTTTATGTATTTATGTAATCATATTTTCATAGGCAATTAGACTTCTTTATACTATGATCTCCAAACAGTTTTATCATGTGCCTGCAACATTATAATTTTTAAATTTTTCTAATATATAAACATTTTTATTTCTGAAAAAGTATTCATGTACAACTCTCCATATACTCATGTTTGCACTATATAAAATAGATACAAAATAGACATTTAATATGATGAAATAAGCATATAAAGAGAAATGTGAATATTTTTGCCCAAAAATCTCAATTACAAATCCTTTCCTGGAAATCATTGATTTATGACTGCAAAGTCCTAGAAAACTGAGACTTTGTTCTTAACCTCAATATTCCTCACAGTGTTCAGCTTCATTGTAAAGAGTTTGTAAAGTGACTGAATTAATGAATAATCTTTACTTATACTGATAATGATAAAGGACAAAATCTTCCAATGATGATACATAAAATGGTCACTGGTTCATTAACTTATGGCCCTGTAAGTGGTTCGAAGGTTAAAGCTCAGAGTATCTGGATAGGTAGATAATTAATAATAAAATAACAAGAATAATATTGATATTTACTGAGGAACTCTTTAAATAGAATGCTCTCATGGAATAGACAAGCAGCATGCATTATAATTAATCTTTTTGATTAACAGATACTTTTTTTCCACAGAGAAATTTTTTTATAGAAACTAAAGTAGCTTCAATTTGAGTAAAAACATTCTGGAATGCAGATATTTTTAGTTCTTAATTGAAAAGTGATCCAAATACTATATGCACTGGGAATTCCCTGGTGATTAGCTGGTTAGGGTTTTGTACTTTCACTACCAAAGGCCCAGATTTTATCCCTGGTTGGGGAAGTAAGATTGTACAAGAAGTACCAAGTGGAAACAAGCAAACAAAAATCAAAACAAAAGAAACCCAAAACTATATGTGCAAATTTATAGGTAATGACATTACTACTACTACTACTATTACTATTACTGCTAATAAAACATCATCACCAAATGTTTACTGATTACTTCCTCCATACCAAAATCTGCTCTGAATAATTTTACATCCACTAATTACATTAATCCTCATCCAACTTTATAAGTTAATTAATATTATCTTCTTTTTACAGATAAAAAAACCAAGGCACAAAATATTTCAATAGGTTATTAAAGATTATAGACATAGAAAGTGATGTAGCCAAAATTTGAATCTAAATATTCTTGACTCTAGTACCTATAATTTTAATGATTATTTCGTAGATCCTTGAAATCTTCAGTATCCATTCCTTTGTCAACAGATATTTAGAGGCAAGGTGGATAAAGATGATATCGTATACATATACAATGGAATATTACTCAGCCATAAAAAGAATGAAATGATGTCATTTGTACCAACATGGATGGACCTAGAGTTTAGAGTGAAATAAGTCAGACAGAAAAATAAATATAACAAGATATCACTTATATGTGATATCTTTTTTATATATGTGGTGATCATTTTTTATATATGTACTAAAAAAAAATGGTACAAATGAACTTATTTACAAAACAAAAATAGAATCCCAGATGTAGAAAACAAACTTGTGGTTACCAGGGGGGAAGAATGGAGTAGGGATAAATTGGGAGACTAGGATTGACAAATAAACACTATTAATTATAAAATAGATAACTAATAAGGACCTTCTGTACAACACAGGAAACTCTTCTCAATATTGTGTAATGACTGATAAGGGAAAAAGGATCTAAAAAGGAGTGGATATATCTGCATATCTAACTGATACACTGCTGTACAGCAGGAACTAACACAAAACTTTTTAAATCAACTAAACTCTAATAATTTTTTAAATGCTTCTAGAATTAATTCATCATATGGAAAAGCAAAATAAAAGCAATCTGTAATGGATTCCATAATGTTATACTGAGTATATATGCTGGATTCCATAATGTTGTAGAAAGAAAGAGTTAGTCACACATTCATGTTCTAATCTTTGTGACTCCATTGACTGTAGCCCACCAGGCTCTTCTATCCATGGGATTTCTTAGGAAAGACGACTGGAGTGAGTTGCCATTTCCTTCTCCAGGGTATCTTCCCAATCCAGGGACTGAACCCGGTATCTTGCATTGCAGGCTGATCCTTTACTGTCTGAGCCACTAGGGAAGCCCTAGTTGTAGAGTCTTTGTTGTTGTCCAGTCGCTCAGTCATGTATGATTGTTTGAGACCCCATGTACTGCAGCACCCCAGGCTTCCCTGTCCTTCACCATCTCCTGGAACTTGCTCAAACTCACTTCCATTGAGTCAGTGATGCCATCCAACCATCTCATCCTGTGCCATCCCCTCCTCCTCCTGCACTCAATCTTTCTCAGCATCAGGATCTTTTCAAATAAGTCAGCTCTTCCCATCAGGTGGCCAAACTATAGGAGCTTCAGCTTCACCATCATTCCTTCCAATGAACACTCAGGACTGATCTCCTTTAGGATGGACTGATTGGATCTTCTTGCAGTCCAAGGGACTCTCAAGAGTCTTCTCCAACACTGCTATTCTAAAGCATCAATTCTTCAGTGCTCAGCTTTCTATATTGTGCAACTCTCACATTCATACATGACCACTGGAAAAACCATAGCTTTACCATATGGAACTTTGTCAGCAAAGTAATGTCTCTGCTTTTTAATATTCTGTCTAGGTTGGACTTATCTTTCTCACAAGGAGAAAGAGTCTTTAAATTTCATGGTTACAGTCACCATCGGCTGTGATTTTGGAGCCCCAAAAAATAAATAAAAAAATAACATCTGTCACTTGTTTCCATTGTTTCCCCATCTATTTTCCATGAAAGCAATGGGACCAGATGCCATGATCTTCATTTTTTGAATGTGAGTTTTAAGCCAGCTCTTTCACTCTCCTTTTCCACTTTTATCAAGCACCTCTTTAGTTCCTCTTTGCTTTCTGCCATAAGAGTGGTTCCATCTGAGATTATATGAAATTATGGTTTAAATTGAAACATACAGTTAGTTTCCTGTGTTTTAAAGACTTAGGTGAGAATTTAAAGTGGGTAAAAACATGTATGAGTGTTCAAAGAACCTCTGTTTTCTTAACTTTTAACAACCGATAGAATAGTTGAAATTACTGCTAACGTCTCTAATGACTTTACAAGTGAGATATCTCTATGCTATGATAATTATTATTATGAGACCTTGGAACTTAATTAATTGGATTTTTCTTCTGCTTTATTGGCAGTCAGATAAAGTTTTCTATTATTGTGAATAAGAACACACTATGACATTACCTTGCAACTGAAAAGTAATTATCTTTATTGATCAATATCAACTGTATCAAGTGGAAAGGTCAGTGGTATGTAAACTTTATTATTGGAATGTTAAATGTCCCTTTTTATTGCACTATGAGTATACAGCACCTTTAGCTGAGCTTTGCACTTTAGCTAGAATATGACTTAATAAATAATAATTTGCTATTAAAAGTAAATAAAATGTAACTATAAAGATGTTACATTCATACTTAAGTTGAAATATATGTTGAATTTTTTTTTCTATTAAATTTCTGTGAAATACCCGATGCCCTTAAAAATGCAGCAAACTTTACCATGATTAGTTCATTTATTTATCAACTCTTATAATTTAGATGACTGAAATAAAAACTCATATTGACCTCACCTTTCAGGAGAATATAGATACAGGTAAACCATAGTCAGACTTCTTAATTTTAATAACTGGCATGCTGGACCAAAAGAAAGCAGATGCAAAGAAGCAGATGAAGCTGAATATAAGCTCTCTGTTTACAAATTAAAAAAGATCAAGTAAGAGAAGGTATCACAAGAAACCGTGAAACAGTTAACATGTTCCTCTTGGAAAGGGATCTTTCACAGAGCAAAGAGAAATGTAGCAGGTAAACTGCAGACTCCCCTTGCTTCTTCTTGCAAAGCCTCCTTGTCTATTTACTAGGAGACAGGAGATCATACTGAGCTAATGCAACCTTACTTTATAGCAAATGTGAAATCTGGCTCATCTTCTAGGCCCAGGGAGTGGTGTGACACTAAAAGCACTGGTATGTGTTACAGTAGGCCATTTAGTTTTGAATAACATGCAATTTCTTTTATTATTAAGTTCCCAGGGGGGAAAAATAAAAAATAAAATTTCATTATTTTTTATACTTTTGAATCTATAATAACTAAAGTAAAAATTCTTCTATTGCCCTTTCTTGTTCTACATGCTCTTATCTGGGTGTCACTTACTTAGCTCAGACAGCTAATTGCATTTTAAATTTCTTCTGGAACAAATGCTATCTAGCTAATACTAAATTGTATTACTTTTACCTTCCTTATTCTAAGAGTGGGGCTTTCCTGGTAGCTCAGATGGCAAAGAATCTGCCTGCAAGGCAGACAACTCTGGTTTGATTGCTGAGTGGGGAAGATCCTCTGGAGAAGGGAATGGCTACCGATACCAGTATTCTTGCCTGGAGAATTCCATGGACAGAGGAGACTGGTGGGCTACAGTCCATGGGGTCGTAGTGTCAGACACAATTGAGCAACCAACACATATACTAGGATTAGGCTTCTCTGTTCATAATCATGATGTATTCTATGTATTTGATGTGTACATGATGTGTATTTGCACATGTATTCTGTAGGCAGATTATATATCCCACCTTCACTGACTTTCGGTTTTATGGTAACAAATGAAGTGATCAATGGGATATGAGAAAATATAATGCTTTCCATGACCAAGTAGCAGTTTAAGGGTGACAGTATGGTTAGGTTAAGCCCATTTCTGTTCTTGATCACTGGCATGTGAATGGCATACTCCAGTTAGAAGCCAATCAGCTTGACCTCAAAATGAAAATAAACATCTTGTTTGAATGGAACAAAGGCAAGCAGAATCACAGCAAATAAACAGGAGAGGATTATTTATTGCTGTCAACCATCGATTGTTTGCAATTTTGCCTCAAGCAACAACTGTAAACTGGTGTGTTGTTTATATTGCATAATTATGGATTTAATGATGATTAGGATAAATTGTGATTCTAAAGTGCAGGGCAAGTGCAATGCAAATGCGTATACTCTTACCAAACTAAGACCATTGTAGAGACTTCTTCCTGCATGTGACGAGGAAGAGGAGGAGGTTTAGGAAAAAAAAAAAGAAAAGATAAATTGTGAGGAAAGTATCTCTTTATCCTTCTCTCAGTTTGCAAGTCACTTTGTGTCAATTGTTGAGAACTCCTCCATAGGAGGAGTGGAGATGTGAAATGAAGAGGCAAATCTGTAACTTTCCCCTTCTGGTCCTCTTTCCTCCTGGAGACTGGAATAGTAGTTTTCCCTCTGCAGAAATCTGTGCTAGGATAGATATCACTTATCTATCACCAAAAAAGTTGGTTTGACTAAATTTTGAAAATCAAAGTCAAGATATACATAACTCTTAGTTAGATAATTAGCGTTCATTGAAATGCAGCTTGTCATCCTTGTTATATTTGATTGCCAAGTTTTCAGTCGTGTTTTCTATATTTTGTTATGGACAGATTTTGTGTCATGACATTAAAAGAAAGCACGAAGTTATAAGTAACATGAGTCCTGTATGATATCTATATGTGTGCATGCTCAGTCGCTCAGTCGTGTCTGACTCTTTGTAATGTTGGACATAAAGAGTATTTCCGGCCACAATGGATGGTAGCCTGCCAGGCTCCTTTGTTCATGGGATTTTCCAGGCAAGAATATTGGAGCAGGTTGCCATTCTCTACTACTGGGGATCTTCCCGACTCAGGGACTGAACTGCCATCGCTCACATTTATTGAATTGGCAGGTAGATTCTTTACCACTAGTGCCCATGATGTGTACAGGCATGCATGCATGCTAAGTTGCTTCACTTATGTCTAACTCTTTGCAACCCTATTACTGAAGCCCACCAGGCTCCTCTGTCCATGGGGATTCTCCAGGCAAGAATACTGGAGTGGGTTACTGTGCCTCCTCCAACAGATCTTCCCAACCCAGGGATTGAACCTGAGTCTTATGTCTCCTGCATTGGCAGGGAGGTTCTTTATCAAGCACCAGTTTGCTTTAAAATACATGATTACATGACTTTGTTTCATACCATATCTGAAAAGTTACAAATACCAATTATTATCATATCAGTTTTAAGTCTGAGGAAAGGAGACTCAAGGAGACTTGAGAATTCCACTAGGATTATGTAAGTTTCTGGAAAGTTTCTGATTTACACCTTGATTTCTTGGCTTCTGTGTTTTATTTGGTGCTTTCCATAACATGCTCTTTACAACAAAGACTGCTGACTCCCCACATAAGTTTTCCCTGATCCCCAGCCACTTATATACACATGTAAAATCTGAGCTAAGTGTATATTGTTCTGGACTTCTCTTTATTATCATAACAATTACAGTACTTGAATGGGATTCTCCCCCCCACCCCCCTGCCAAGTTTCATGAGTCATAAGAATAAAAACTATACCTTATTATTATTATTTTTGTTTGCTGCAGTCCCACTTATTTTGTTGTCCCCTATATGAGGCCTTTTAATTTAGCTATTAGAAAATTAATGTTTTAATCATCTGAAAGCATCTCTCTTCTAGAAAGGTAAGGATAACTTAAATACATCATATTAATTGAGTCAAGTAAATAATTATTATCTTATCTCAGGCAAAAAGATCTCTCTCAAGAAGAACATGACTAGCCTTGCACATCCTGTAGCCCCAACTTCACACACACAGACATATCTTTATAGAAACCTGTTTATCACTTTTGTCATGATAGTAGTCTTATTATCCTCTTTTCTAAGATAAATCCAGATGATGTGACTTGATCATACAGCTTGTCAAGGGGAAATGAATGATACAGATATTGGCTCTAAAAAAGTAATTCTTAATATTCACTATATATTAAAATCACCTGGGAGAAAATTCTTAAATAGCAATTTCATAGACCTTCTATTTTAATTGGTCTGGAGTAGGCCCTGAACATCAGTATTCAGGAAAAAAAAAAAAAAAACAACTGAAATTTAATGTATAACCAGGATTTAGATTCTGAAATTCTTAAAATTATGCTGTACCAGTCCCTAATAGGCTTCCCAGCAGCTCAAATGCTAAAGAATCTGCCTGCAATGTGGGAGACCTGGGTTCGATCCCTGTGTTGGAAAGATTCCCTGGAGGAGGGCAAGGCAACCCACTCCAGTATTCTTGCCTGGAAAATCCCATGGACAGAGGAGATTGGTGGGCTACAGTCCACGCGGTCACAAAGAGTCAGACACTACTGAGTGACTGACACTTCCACTTTCAGTCCCTACGAAGTCTTACATTTACACATTTCAGAAAATTCACTGGATGGCAGCATGCAGAACTCTGGCTGCAGTGCTCACTTTCATTCAAGAATTGCCTGCGTAAAGAGGGATGCATTACCTTACTGGACAATATACCAGACAGAGAGGGCAATCAGGCTCTGGTTAAATTTTATTGTTATTTCGATATTAGCAATACATCCATTTACCTATCAGAAACTTTTCCTGTATTAGTTACTTATATTGACACACATATGTGGAATCTAGAAAAATGGTGCTGACGAATCTATTTGCAGGACAGGAATAGAGACCCAGACACAAAGAATGAACTTATGGACACAATGGAGGACAGAGAGGGTGAGATGAATTGGGAGAACAGCATTGACATAAACACAAAACCATATGAAGAATAGATGACTAGTGTGAAATTGCTCTGTAACACAAGGAGTCCTGCCCGGCACTCTATGTTGACCTAGAGCAGTGGGATGGGGGGCGGGGCTCAATAGGGAGGGGATATTTGTATATTTAATGGCTTATTTATGTTGCTATATGGCGACAATCTACACAATATTGTAAGGCAATTGTCCTCAAATTAAAAAAAAAAAAAACAAACAAAAAAAAACAGAATTCTATTCAGTTACACAGCCTACCTAGTTTGTCCAGCTCAGGGTACCACAAGCTTTCAACTGGAATACACACTCTTGGCTGGGAGTGCAGATCATGAAGCAATTACTGGATGCTGCAGGCATGCCAGCTTACCCTGACTCAGGATGTTAAGCCGAAGGGCTCAAAAGGCTCCAAATGAGCATAGTAGTGACATTTAGGAGTGGTGTGGTTATATCTCAATTAATCATTGCCACATAAACAGAAAAAGTATAAAAATAGACAAGAAAAATAATTTCCTTTGACAATAAAACTTTCTACCTTGTAATCTCATCAGGTTGTAACTTGCTTTGTAACGCTTTCAAACACATGAACTTTCTAATTAGCAAAATGAAGAAAATGCCAACTTTCTTTGTACAGATTTTAATAATGTAAACAGATAATTATAAAAATATCTGCTTCATCTTGATTACATATATAACATCTTTTGCAAATATATCATCAGAATATTGAAGGCAGAAGGTGGAGGAGATGACAGAGGATGAGATGGTTGGATATTTGTTAACTTTAGTAATTAAACACAAGGAAAATAGTATTCAAAGTCAGTTGTCCCATTTGAAGGACACACATGTTAATGAAACTGAGCAAGACCCTATGGGGTCCTCCTGAGTATGAATCCTTTCCATGTTTCCAATTTCTTGTTAACAGGAAATAGGCTTCATTCACCCTTCTTGATACTTCAGTTGGTAAAGAATCCACCTGCAATTCAGGAGACCCCAGTTTAATTCCTGAGTCAGGAAGATCTGCTGGAGAAGGGATAGGCTACCTACTCCAGTATTCTTGGGCTTCTCTTGTGGTAAACTATTCACCTGCAATAATTTACCTAGAAGGGGACCTGGGTTCGATCCCTGGCTTGGATAGATCCTCTGGAGAAGGGAAAGGCTACCCATTCCAGTATTTCAGCCTTGAGAATTCCATGGGGTTGGAAAGAGTTAGACATGACTGCCGGAGTCCTGCTCCAGCAGGTTTGGGAGTGCCCAAAGGGATCTGTGGCATTGGTGAGGGGAAGGAGTAGGGTTAGGGTTATAAGGAGGGGAATTGGGGGAAAGAATCACACGGAGTCTCTTGATAGTCTGAAGACAGCTGAGCTTTATTGCTTTTTGTTTCTACTTATACAGCACATTTTTTCGGTCAGTGACCTTTGTAATGATTTTCACAATATTTTCCTATTCTAAGATGTATTAAGACTTTTCCCTAGTCCTTTGTTACATTTTGGTTACATGTTTACCCCGAAACCTATTTTTATTTTACCAAAATACAGGATCCATGACGTCGTAACCCACATTGTTCTATCTACTTAGTTAGCATAGAGCATAGTATACTACTTCAGCAAATACAAAGTCTTGCTCCAGTGAATAAGCACTATAGTAAAAAGATTTCTCAAAGTACAGCCATTGTCAGTGGTGGTCTGTTTACCATTTTCCCACATAGCACAAGACTATTTCTGGCAGGGGTAAATCCTTTACAGTTTACCCTGAAAACCACCTAGAATATGACTCACATATTTCCTTTTGTCTGCACTCAGTTTCCGGGGGGAACAAACCTCTCTAATGTCCCAGTCTTTTGAAGAAAGGCAATTGACTTAGTTTCTGTAATTTTCCTGATACGTGATTCAAATCTTTCAGTCATCAGTAACAATCTCCTCATGAAGCCAGGTCACAATGGGCCTAGGACTTGTTTTTCAAGTAAAACATAGCCTTCTTCTCTGACTGAGTGTTAAGAACCCAGCAGCCGGGGGCCTCAGTAGATTTAACCACTTTGGGGAATATGTCTCTGGGGCAGGGTATCATTTTTCTTTTTCTCTGGACTCTCATGACCTCGTCATGGAAGCTCCTGCAACTCCAGCCATCAAGGAATGAAACAGAGTTAGCCACAACAAAAGCATAGAAACAGGAAGGAGGGAAGGTTCCAATCCTGGAGAGAAACCACTTTGCAGTTTCTTCTTTAGTGTGCGGTGTCTTTGTCATCTGGCAGTGGATCCAGAATGGCTCCCAACACATGACTAAGCTACTTTCACTTTTTCTTTTTCACCCTCTTGACTGTCCCTGAGATCCAAAGTGCAGATTCAAACAATTGCTAGTCAGGGGAGGGAAGGAATCCAGAAGTAAAGAAGGCAAATTCAGGAAACAATAGTGTAGAATGGAACAGAGGCTTGGTTCCTTCTCAGGGGATATACTTAACAATATCTTTGAGTTCTTCAGCAGGAAATAAGGAAGGCAACCAGGTGGAAAATGATAACTTCATGCTGAGCACAGGATTCCTAGAACACTACTCTGTGGCTTACCTCTAACCAATCAGCAGAAAGTCTACACACAGTGGAAGATAATCAACACTCTGATCTCCTCCTGGAATGATACTCCCTTTAAAAACTTCCATGGTAGAGCAGAATCTTTGGAGTTGCTTCTTGGACACAAGTCTACCTTCTTCTCAGGTTGCCAGCCTCCTAAATAAAGCAAATGTCCCTTTCCAACCAACACTCATTTCTCAAATATCCACTTTTGAGCAGCAAACAGCTAAACCTGAGCTCTATAACAGTAAAATTGAAAAACAAAACCTTAAAAAGAAGTCAAACATGTAATTAGAGTAAAAAACCCAACTATCAGCAATATTGAATAAGAAAAAAATTGTTTCAGTAAAAAGCAAAATAGCTGAGGAAAAATAGCACATTGATTGCTGAAAGAAAAAAAAAAGACAAGCAAACAATACACTGAAAAAGCAAATCAAGAAAATGTTCTCACATTCAGTCAAAAAGAAAGAGATAAGAAAGTAGAAGACAGAGCCAGATGATGCAGAATTAGAGAAGAGAGCAGACTGAAAGTGACCCAATAAAGAAAGGAAGGAACACAAACATTGCAAAACCCATGGAGATAAAACAAAAATATTCTAAGATATCCTAATGATTTACAATTCTCATTGTCATCCTTACAGACTGGTTTATGTCTACACAGATTTGAAAGCTAATATAGCTCTGTCACGTATTGCTCTTCTCTTTTCTGTCCTAATATATTTTGCTCTCTCTCTCTCACACACACACACACACACACATATATATATATATATAGGTTTGTTTGAGAAGTTAGGAAGAGATGAGTTTCAATGAATAACAGGTACTGTTACCAAGCAAGACCCTGTGGGGCTCCTGTGCACAGAATGCATCTGCATCCCCCACTTCTTTAATTACTAGAAATAATTCTCATTCAGCTCCATGACCTTCCCTGAGTTTCAAAGGACTTATTCAAGCAGTTGTTAATTAGGAAAAGGAGTGGATGTGAAATAAGGGTGAAATAGTTAAGAGAAACAAAATTGAAGCTTTAAGGCAAGGTCCTGATTCCTCACCAAACACTTTGCTACCCCATGAACTGCAGCATGCCAGGTTTCCCTTTCTTTCACTATCTCCTGGAATTTACTCAAACTCATGTCCATTGAGTCAGTGATGCCATTCAACCATCTACTCCTCTGCTGCCCCTTTCAATTCCTGCCCTCAGTCTTTCCCAGTATAAGGGGTGTTTCCAATGAATTGGCTCTTCACATCATGTGGCCAGAGTTTTAGAGTTTCAGATTCAGCATCAGCCCTTCCAGTGAATACTCAGGGTTGATTTCCTAAAGGATTGATGAGTTTGATCTCCTTGTTGTACAAGGGACATTCAAGAGTTATCTCCAGCAACATAGCCCAAAAGTATCAAATCTTTGGTGCTCAGACTTCTTTATGGTCCAACTCTCATATCCATACATGGCTACCAGAAAAGCCATGGCCTTGACTATATGGCTATTTGTCAGCAAAGTGATGTCTCTGCTTTATAATACACTGTCTAGGATTGTCATAATTTTTATTCCAAGAGGCAAGCATGTTTTAATTCATAGTTGCAGTCACTGTCTACAGGGATTTTGGAGCCCAGGGAAATAAAATTTGTCACTGTTTCAACTTTTTCCCCTTCTATGTGCCATGAAGTGATGGGAACAGTTGCCATGATGCTGCTTTTCTGAATGTTGAGATTTAAGCCAGCCTTTTCACTCTCTTCTTTCCCTTTCATTAAGAGGCTCTTTAGTTCTTATTTGCTTTGTATAATTAGAATGGCATTGCCTGCATATCAGAGACTGTTGCAGTCTTGATTTCAGCTTGTGATTCATACAGTCTGGCATTTCACATGATGTACTCTCAGAGTACTGAAGAATGGATGCTTTCAAACTGTGGTGTTGGAGAAAACTCTTGAGAGTCCCTTGGACAGCAAGGAGATCAAACAAGTCAGTCTTAAAAGATACCAACCCTGAATATTCACAGGAAGGACTGATGCTGAAGCTGAAGCTCCAAAACATTGGCCACCTGACGGGAAGAACTGACTCATTGGAAAAGACTCTATTGCTGGAAGAAATTGTTGGTGGAAGGAGAAGGCAGAAAAAGAGGATGAGATGGTTGGATAGCCGGCAACTCAATGGAAATGAGTTTGAGCAAGCTCCAGTAATTGTTGATAGACAGGGAAGCCTGGCATGCTGCAGTCCATGGAGTCACAAAGATGGGACACAACTTAGTGACTGAACAACAACAACAACAGATTTATATATAAGTTAAACAAGCAGGGTGACAAGATATAGCCTTGCATACTCCTTTCTCAATTTTTAATCAATCCATTGTGTCATGTTTCAGCCTTGTCTAACTCAGTGAAATTATAAGCCATGCCACGAAGGGCAAACCAAGATGGACAGGTCATGGTGTAGAGTTCTGGCAAAATGTGGTCCACTGAAGAAGGGAATGACAAATTACTTCAGTATTCTTGCCTTGAGAGCCACATGAACAGTATGAAAAAGCAAAAAGATAGGACACTGGTAAATGAGCTCCCAGGTCGGTAGGTGTCCAATATGCTACTGGAGAAAAGTGGAAAAATAACTCCCAAAAGGATGAAGAGATGGAGACAAACCAAAAAAAAAAAAAAGCCAAGTTTTGGATGTGACTGGTGATGGAATAAACTGATGCTGTAAAATGTAATATTGCATAGGAACCTGGAATGTTAGGTCCATGAAACAAGGTAAAATGGAAGAGATCACACAGGAGATGGCTAGAGTGAACATTGATATTTTAGGAATCAGTGAACTAAAATGGACAGGAAAAGGCAAATTTAATTCAGACGACCATTATATCTACTGTGGGCAGGATCACTTAGAAGAAATGGAGCAGCCCTAATAGTTAACAGAAGAGTCCAAAATACAGTACTTGGGTGCAATCTCAAAAAAGACAGAATGATCTCTGTTCATTTCCAAGGCAAGCCATTCAATATTGCAGTAATCCAAGTTGATGTTCCAATCTCTAATGCCGAAGGAGCCAAGTTGACTGGTTCTATGAAGGCCTACAAGATCTTTTAGAACTAACACTCAAAAGAGATGTCCTTTTCATTATAGGGGACTGGAATGCAAAAGTAGGAAGTCAACAAACACCTGGAGTAACAGGCAAATTTGACCTTGGAGTACAGAACAAATCAGGGCAAAAGCTAATAGAGTTTTGCCAAGAGAACCCACAAGTCATAGAAAACACCGTCTTCCAACACAAGAGACAACTCTACACATGGACATCACCAGATGGTAAATACCTAAATCAGATTGATTATATTATTTGCAGCCAAAGATGGAGAAGCTCTATAGTCAGCAAAAAAAAAAAAAAAAGTTTGGGAGCTGACTGTGGCTCAATTCATGAACTTTGCATTGCCAAATTTAGACTTCAATTGAAGAAAGTAGGGGAAACTATTCAGGTATGACCTTAATCAAATCCCTTATGATTATACAGTGGAAGTCATAAATAGATTCAAGAAATTAGATATGGTAGACAGAGTACCTGAAAAACTATGACAGAGATTCATGACATTGTAGTAAGGCAGTGATCAAGACCATCCTCAAGAAAAAGAAATGCAAAAAGGCAAAATGGTTGCCTGACGAGGCCTTAAAATATCTGAGAAAAGAAGAGAAGCTAAAAGCAAAATAGCAAAGGAAAGATATACCCATCAGAATGCAGAGTTCCAAAGAGTAGCAAGGAGAGATAAGAAAGGCTTCCTCAGTAATCAATGCAAAGAAATAGAGGAAAGCAACAGAATGGGAAATACCAGAGATCTCCTCGAGAAAATTAAAGATACCAAGGGAACATTTCATGCAAAGATGCACACATTAAAGGACAGAAATGGTATGGACCTAACAGAAGCATAAGATATTAAAAAGAGGTGGAAAGAATACAGAAGAACTATACAAAAAGATTTTAATGACCCAGATAATGATGTTGGTGTGATCACTCACCTAGAGGCAGGCATCCTGAACTCCAAAGCCAAGTGGGTCTTAGGAAGTATCACTACAAATAAAACTAGTGAAGGTGATGGAATTCCATGCGAGCTATTTCAAATCCTAAAAGATGATGTTAAAGTGCTGCACTCAATATGCCAGCAAATATGGAAAACTCAGCAGTGGCCACAGGACTGAAAAAGGTCAGTTTTCATCCCAAATCCAATGAAAGGCAATCCCAAAGAATATTGAAACTACTGCACAGTTGCACTCATCACATGTTAGCAAGGTAGTGCTCAAAATTCTCCAAGCCAGGCTTCAAAAGTATATAAACCTGAAGATATTCAAGCTGGATTGAGAAAAGGCAGAGGAACCAGAGGTCAAATTGCCAGCATCTGTTGGATCACAGATAAGCAAGAGAGTTCCAGAAAAATATCTACTTCTACTTTATTAACTATACCAAAGCCTTTGACTTTGTGGATCACAACAAACTCTGGTAAAGTCTTAAAGAGATGGGAATACCAGACCACCTTACCTGCCTCCTAAGAAATCTGTATGCAGGTCAGGAAGCAACAGTTAGCACTGGACAAAGAACAATGGACTGGCTCCAAACTGGAAAAGAGAACATCAAGACTTTATATTGCTACCTTGCTTGTTTACTTTATATGCAGAATCCATCATATGAAATCCCAGGCTGGATGAAACACAAGCTGGAGTCAAGACTGCAGGGAGAAATATCAGTAACCTCAGAGAGGAAGATGACATCAACCTTATAGCAGAAAGAGAAGAGGAACTAAAGAGCTGCTTGATAAATGTGAAAGTGGAGAGTAAAAAAGCTTGCTTAAAACTCAACCTTCAAAAAATGAAAGTCATGGCATCTGGTTCCATCCTTTCATGGCAAATAGATGCACAAACAGTAATAGAATTTATTTTGGGGGGCTCCAAAATTACTGCAGATGTGACTGCAGCCATGAAATTAAAAGACATTTGCTCCTTGGAAGAAAAGCTATGACCAATCTAGACAGCGTATTAAAAAGCAGAGACATTATTTTGCTGACAAAGGTCTGTCTAGTCAAAGCTATGGCCTTTCCAGCAGTCATGTATGGATGTGAGAAATGTATAGCCTTTGCTAGCAATCTGACGTAAAGAAGAATTTAACAGAGCAAATGGCAATTCTTCTGGCATGCACTCCCAAGCCCTGAAGTGAAGTGTTAGTTGCTCAGTTGTGCCCAACTCTCGGCAATACCATGGACTTCAGCCCATCAGGCTCCTCTGTCCATGGATTTTCCAGGCAAGAATATTGGAGTGGGTTGCCATTTACTTCTCTAGGGGGTCTTCCCAACCCAGGGATCAAACCCTGGTCTCCTGCACTGCAGGAAGATTCTTTACCAACTGAGCTATAAGGGAAGCCCTATGGCTGTGAGAATTGGACCATAAAGATAGCTGAGCACCAAATAATTGATGCTTTTGAACTGTGGTGTTGGAGGAGACTCTTGAGAGTCCCTTGGACTTCAAGAAGATCAAACCATTCAATCATAAAGATACCAATCCTGAATATTCATTGTAAGAACTGATGCTGAAGCCGAAGCTCAAGTCTTTGGCCACCTGATGCAAAGAGCTGACTCATTGAAAAAGACCGTGATGCTGGGAAGGATGGAAGGCAGGTGGAAATGGGGATAACAGAGGATGAGATGGTTGGATGGCATCACTGACTCATTGGACATGAGTTTGAGTAAGCTCCAGGCGTTGGTGGTGGACAGGGAAGCCTGGCGTGCTACAGTCCACGGGGTCGCAAAGAGTTGAACATGACTGAGCGACTGAACTGAACTGAACTGAATTGTTTCATGTCTGGTTCTAACTGTTGCTTCTTGACCTGCATGCAGGTTTCTCAGGAGGCAGATCAGGTGATCTTGTATTGCATCTCTTTAAGAATTTTTGACAGTTTGTTGTGATCTACACAGTCAAAATTTAAGCATAGTCAGTGAAGCAGAAGTAGGTATTTTTCTGGAATTCCTTTGCTTTTTCTATGATGAAACAGAGGCTGGCAATTTGATCTCTGGTTCCTCTGCGTTGTTCCCGCTGTTTTTTCTAAATCCTATCTGTACATCTCTGAGTTTTCAGTTCTCATACTATTGAGACCTAGCTTGAAGAATTTCAAGATCACCTTACTAGCATATGAAATGAGTGCAATTTAGGGTAGTTTGAAAATCCTTTGGCATTTTCCTTTGGGATTAGAATGAAAACTGACCTTTTCCAGCTTTATGGCCACTGCTGAGTTTTCCAAATTTACTGACATGTGGCACTTTAAGAGAATCATATTTTAGTATTTGAAATGGTTATTTTGAGTGGTCCTTCACAGCATGTCTCACAGTTTCATTGAGTTACATAGGGCCCTTCGCTACAACCAGATTGGGATTCGTGTGATCATTTTGGTTAACTTTCTGTGTTTGTGGTTTTTGTTCTATAGGCTGTGGGATTGTAGTTCTTGCTTCTCTGTCTGCTCTCTGATGGATGAGGATTAGAGGTTTGTACTAGTTTTCTGATGGGAGGGACTGGATGTGGGGAAGACTGGGTCTTGCCCTTAGGTGGGGCCCTGCTCAGTAAACCTTTAATCTGATTTTCTGCTAATGAGTGGCGATGTGCTCCCTTCCAGTTAGTTTCTTTGCCTGAAGCTACCCAGACCTGGGGTCTACAGGCTTTTTGGTGGGGCTAAAGGTACCTTCCAGAGGACTTTTCCCAACATGCCCTCCCCAGGATTGCTGCTTCCGGTGTTCCTGTCCCAGAAGCAGGCCACTGCAGACACATGCTTCTTCAGAATACCCTCAAACACAGGCAAATCTCCTATGGGTTCAAGGCTTCTTTTCCCTGGGTCCTTTCATACACAAGGTTTTATCTGTGTCATCCAGGAGTCCCTGTTTCCCCAGTCCTTTGGACATTCTGCAATCAAATCCTGTTGACCTTCAAAGCCAAATTCCCTGGGGAATTACCAGTCTCTTTGCCAGATCCCAAGGTTGGGAAATCTGATGTGAGGCCTAGAACTTTTGCAACAGTAGGTGAACTTCTTTTGGTGTTGTTCTCTTACTTTTTGAGATTTTGGTGTTTTCGCAGGAGAAGATGAACCCATGTCCTTCTACTCGGCCATCTTGCCATTCTTTGCCATCCTCATCCTCATTGATACATACAACAATGATTTGTTTAGCAGATACTGATGTCCCTTCCAGGTGGGAGAAGTTAACATTTAATGGTGGTATGCTGCCCACCAGCACATGCACCCCAAACTCTTTGGAACCTGAAGGCTGATGATACAGACTCCTACTTACTTTACCACACTAACCATCAGGAGAATGTCCATGAGCTGATCCTGCACTTTTAGAACCATTACTATAAAACTTCTCATTTTCTTTTCCAGGTTGGGACACACAGTTTTGAAGGCATTAGCCCACTGTGGCCCCCTTTGTCTGGCAAAGCAATAAAGCTACTCTTTCCTACTTCACCAAAAACTCTGTCTCTGAGATTTAATGTGGTGTCAGGGTATAGAGGCTGGATTCAGCTTCAATACTGTGAATTAAAAGACACTAAGTAAACATAGACATAGCCAGGTGAAATTTTTATTTTAAAGCAAAAACAAAATTTCTAAGCCTTATATGCATAAACAAAAAACCTTAAAAGTGAAAAAAAATATTAGCATCATGCTCTCCATCTTTATAGTGCTGAAAGCAAGACAATACAGGCACAAGTTCTGGAATGGCAGGCACAACTGAGAGGTAAAGCCTATGAATGGGAAAAAAAAAAAACTTTATGAAAGATACATTCTGTAAAAGTGATGATGATAACAATATTTTTTGAAATATTTTCCAAATCTTCCCCATAATAGGTGGAATACCCAGTTATTTAGACTGTTTGTTTATCTTAAAAAAATAAAATAAAATAAGTAACAGTTTTTTTTTTTTAACAAGCCAAACTTGAGTGTTCTCATCTGTTCCCAAAAAATCAATCTACTGACATCAGGTTATGTTGAAGGGAACTAACAGAATTTATTGCAAGGCTCCAAGTAAAAACAACAGTTTGCTGACAAAGGTCCCTATAGTCAAAGCTATGGCTTTTCCAGTAGTCAGATATGGATGTGAGAGCTGGCCCATACAAAGGGCTGAATGCCAAAGAACTGATGCTTTCCATTTGTTTTGTGGGAGAAGACTCTTGAGAGTCCCTTGGACTGCAAGAGGATCAAACAGTCAGTCCTAAAGGAAATCAACCCTGAATATTCATTGCAAGGACTGATGCTGAAGCTGAAGCTCCAAAATTTTGGCCACCTGATGTGAAGAGCTGACTCATTGGAAAAGATCCTGATTCTGGGAAAGACTGAGGGCAAAAGAAGAACTGGGCAGCAGAACATGAGATGTTTGGATGGCATCGGCGACTCCATAGGCATAAGTTTGAGCAAACTCCAAGAAATAGTGAAGGACAGGGAAGCCTGATGTGCTGCAATTCATGGGGTCACAAGGAATCAAAGATGCCTTAGTGACTGAACAACAACCAGGGCCCAAGCTAGGAGTCCAGGAAAATGTTAATGTTCAAAAAGTCTTAACTCCCTGATGAATTTCTGGGAGGCATTCTTAATGCCAAGGTGAAGGAGAGGGATTGTAGGGTATGTGATCAGCTCCTGCACAATTCTCTGATTAGTTGATGGTGAAATAATAAGATAATGTCAAAATGGGCAACTTTATCACTCTTTGGGTTCCAATAAGTCTGAGGTCATCAAATAGTTGACTTCTTTCATTTGGTGGGATTTTTCATATCTTTAAAAAGATTAAGGAATGTATGTCAGATACTTTTACCTAGGTACTTCTGAGAGACATTAAAGGAGAGGAATTGGGGATAAGGGTCTGTCCTGGGAAGATTAATCCTCAAACCCAAAGTGTGTGAGTGGAAGCAGAACACTGACATTCACAAGTCCTTTATAGTCTAGGGAATCAGTGGGGCATCTGAGAGATCTCAGAAGTTTATAACCATCAAAGAGCTACCAGACTTTATGGGAAGCACAATGAGATGATTTGAGAAGAGCATTTAACATTGGGTTCTATCTTACACATTTTAACATTTGTGTTTATGTAAGTGATCCAGACTGAAAGTATAACACCTGGAGTAGTCTGAACTCTAATGATCTCTCAAAACTGACCACAAGGATCTCTCTTTAAGTGGAGAGAAATTGTTGGAGTTGTATAAACCAAGGAGAATAGTGAAAGCTGGTAAAAAATAAATTTTAAAATGCAGACAATACAGAAAACAGAGAAGAAAGAAGGGGCACAGAACCAGGAGATCACAGAAACTGTAAAGTAATATTTCCAAACTCATCACAACAACTAGAGAAGGATCACTAGAGCAGAAAGCTAGAAAATATATTATTAGCTCTCATTTTAGAAAGCTGATTTTATGTATAAATAAGTGTAATGGAGGTGTCAAGAAAGAGGCAGAGGCACACTTTTTTGGAACCTCTTTTATGCAAGATCAATGACCAACTGTTTTTTTTTTTTTATTATTCCTTTTACTTTGTTCCTGATTGTTTCATCCTTTTAATAGAGATTTATTAACTGGATTAGGGGCCACTGTGTTTCTTAAGGGGCAAGAGAAAGGAACGAATAAAGTCTGAAATTAAGATGGAAGCCTTAGTAGACCCTGGAATGTGGAATATCAAGGTCCTAGACTTGGCCAAAGGTATCCAGTCAATGACTATTAAGTGAAAAGGATTATAGAGTGTCTATAAGGTTCAAATTTCTTAAACCTAGAGATTTCCAAAAGTGTAAATAGATTACCTAAATGGGAGGCCACTGGTCTGACTAAACTAAACATAGTTAATATTTGGAGCCTAATGGACATTGTGGGATGAGGTCATTAACCCTAAATGAGGAAAAGTAAAACATTTCAGTATAGGTAAGTGGGTATGTCAGTTCATCAATATCATTTAGTTAGCCACCCAATTCTTTGAAAAACAAAAACAAAACTGTCTTTGTTTTACAAATATAGCCTTTAAAGTATGTATGGCTATAAAAATCTTAATTCCACCAATTCTTTTACTACTCCCCAAATCTAATTATCTTAGTAAAAGTGAAAGTGTTAGTTGCTCAGTCATGTCTGACTCTTTGCAATCCCATGGACTGTAGCCTGCCAGGCTCCTCTGTCCATGGAATGCTCCAGGCAAGAATACTGGGGTGGGTTGCCATTCCTTTCTCCAAGGTATTTTCCCTACTCAGGGATCAAAATAATTAAGTCATTTAAAGGACAAAGAAAATAAGATAGTGGTCATATTTTTATTGGTAATAACACAATGTCAGGAGATAATAAATAATTTTTATAATCAGAGAGAGAACAATGTGAGTCAAATGTCATATACCTGTTTAAATGCATGGATAGGTTTCACACACAAGCTATTATAAACTTGCAGAATTGCTTTAGCAAATACTCCTGAAATAATAGGGTAAGGGCCTTCTAAACTCCATAAAAGCAAAATTAACACAAGCAAAAATTGTCAAAATCAATTTTTTTCAAAAATCTGGAAATTTACCAAATTTGCAGCAATATAAGGATTATTTACTCAAGAAAACTAGCTGAATCTCATTAAGAACAGCAAGCTTTATGGAATCTTAATTGGCTTTATACACAACGTTCTCTCCCAAACTCTGCAAGTAGCTTTGAAAAAACAAAAGTCACATAATGTTATGATAACTATGAAAATCAAAGGTTCAGAAGCTGCTGGAGAGGACAGCACAGAATAGAACAAAAGTCCCATCCTCAGAAACTGTCACTTATTAACCAAGGCTGGAAGCTCCCTGGAAAAGAGCTTGTTCTAAGGGTTTGTCTTTCTTTAACCTGACTCAGAGCTTGCTTTATGTAAACAGCTCTATCCTGAGGGCATTCATTCAAAATCATCATAGGAATTATTTATAATCACAGTTGCCTGAGGCAGCAATATCATTTGTGGCAATTAAGAGGCTGATGAAAATATCTAAAAGGAAAAACTACAGAATAGAATCTATTAGGAGGGCCAAAAAGCTCTAGAATATTCTTGGTGATCCGGAAGACCACAAACATGAGCAAGGCTTTGCATATGCCCAGGAAAGGTCTGAGAACTACCTGACTTTGTAGCTGGTGCAAGGAGGAAGTGAAGGTTAAGGCAGCAATTTTGGGAGTTAGAGACATCCCCACATGCACACATGCCTCTGCAAGGACTGAGAGACTTACATTCAAGGCATTTAAAGAAAGCTCTGTCTGGTCCTTCGCTGACCATTAAACTAACCAAACACAGACTTCAATAACCATACAAAACAAGAACATAGAATTTACCAAATTAACCCAGAAAAGACATTTAAGCAAACAGAAATAATAGCAAAAACAATCAAATAAATGACAACAAACAGAAAAACAAACAAAACTCAGAAGGGAAAATCTAACTCTCAAAGTTGCCACAGTGTAATATTCAAAATGTCCTGTTTTCAACAACAAAAAATTATATTGAAATTTATTTCAACAACAACAATAAATTTATAAAGAAACAAGAACATAACACCACAAAGAAAAGAAAAAAAAAAGAAATAAATGAATAAAAATGTCCTTGCTAAAGCCCAGACATTGGGTTTATTAGCCAAAGGCTATTTCTTTTCACTTTTATTTTTTTTTTATATTGTTAGAATGGTAATTTTTTTTAATGAATTTGTTTTAATTGAAAGACATTTGCTTTTCAGTCTGCATTGGTTTCTAGCAAGCATCAACGTGAATCAGTCGTATGTTTTCATGTCTCCTTCCAATTGAACACTTCTCCCACCTCCCCCCACCCATCCCTCCAGATTGTTAGGGAGCCCCGGGTTGAGTTCCCTGAGTCATACAGCAAATTCCAACTTACTCGACAAAGACTGTAAACCAACTATTTTATATATGCTGAAGAGCTTAAGGAAACCATGTGCAAACAAATCATGCAAATGATGTCTCACCAAATAAGGCATGCCAATAAAGAGATAGGAATTATGAAAAGGAAACAGGAATTCTGCAGTTGAAAATTTTCTAGAGAGGCTCAACATCAAATGTGAACAGAAAGAAGAACCAGTGCACTTGAAAATGGGGCAACTGAAATTATTCAGCTTAAGAAATAAAACAAATTATGAAGAAAAAGTTAATAAGGCTTTAGAGGATAGGGAGGCCTGGTATGCTGCAGCCCATGGGGTTGCAAAGAGTCGGACTGAACGACTGAACTGACTGACAAGAGGCCTGTGGGACTCCTTCTAGCAAAGTGACATACACATTTTAGGAGTTACAGAATGACAAAAGACAGGGAAAAGAATAGGAATAATATTTGACCCAGTTGTGACCAAAAACCATTATGACATTAATCTGACATCTCAAAAAGATCCACACCAAGACACATTATGGTCAAAAGACCAAAGTACTGAAAAGTAAAGGCTATCAACACATAATTCTATCAAAAATGAAGGACAAACCAAGATATTCCCAAGATGAACAAAAGCCAAGACTATTTGTTTCTAGCAAAGTATCCTTACAAAAATATGAAAGAGGATCCTTCAGGCTGAAATGCAACATGTAAAGAGCACTGGTTAAAATTAACTAGAGGAGTGGGCTGAGGGGATGGGAGGGAGTCTCCAGAGGGAGGGAATATATGTACACATTTGGCCGATTCACCTTATTGTACAACAGAAACTAATATTGTAAAGCAATTATACTCCAATGATAAAACACAGTGCAGACGCAGTTTTTATTTGTAACACTTTTTTTCTACCTAACTTAACTAATAATAACAGAAAGCAATTATTATAAAGTGTGGGATGGACTTACAGTATATAAAGATGTAGCTTGCATGGCAAATATAGATAAAGGAGGAGGGAAGGTGTGAGATTATAGAGAACCAAAGATTTTGTATGCAATTGAAATTAGGATGATTTTTATCATAACTAAACTGTCAATTAATATGCTAATTGTAACTCCCAGGGAAAGCACTAAGGACACAATTCAAAAACAAACAAAAAAATACAAAGGAATTAAAATAGTATACTAGAAAAAAACTATGCATATATAATATGAAAGGAGGAATAGAGGCTAAAAAAGCCATAATACATAGGGAAAACAAATAGAAAAATGAAGGTTATTGGGCTAAATGGACATTTACCCTAGCAATTGAATTGAAAAACAGTTTTTTAAACACATATATGATTTTCATTAAGGCTCTGAGTAAATTCTGAGTAGGAATTTGCATGATCCTCTTTAAAAAAATAGTTTCTTTCCATTAATGTCCGTTATTTTTTTGTTTTAATTAATTAATTTATTTTAATTGGAGGATGATTACTTTACGATATTGTGACAGTTTTTTGCCATACATTGAGATAAACCAGCCACTGGCGCACATGTGCCCTCCCGTCCTGAACACCCCACCCTCTTCCCTCCCCACCCTGAACACCCCACCCTCTTCCCTCCCCACCCCTTGTTCTGGGTTGTCCCAGTGCACCAGCTTTGAGTGGCCGGTTTCATGCATTGAACTTGTACTAGTCAACTATTTCACATATGATAATATACATGTTTCAATGCTATTCTCTCAAATCATTCCACCCTCACCTTTTCCCACAGAATCCAAAAATCTGTTCTTTATATCTGTGTCTCTTTTGCCACCTTATATATAGGATCATTGTTCCCATCTTTCTAAATTCCATATATATATATTAATACACAGTATTAGTGTTTATCTTTTTGACTTACTTCACTGTGTGCAATAAGCTTCAGTTTCATCCACCTCATTAGAACTGACTCAAATGTGGTCCTTTTTGTAGCTGAGTAATATTACATTGTGTATATGTAACACAGCTTCCTTATCCATTCATCTACGGAAGGACATCTAGGTTGCTTCCATGTTCTATCTATTGTAAATAGTGTTGCAATGAACACTGGGGTACATGGGACTCTTTCAATTAAGGTTTCCTAGGTGTGTATCCAGTAGTCATGTATCGATGTAAGAGTTGGACTGTAAAGAAAACTGATTGCTGAAGAATTGATGCTTTTGAACTGTGGTGTTGGAGAAGACTCTTGAGAGTCCCTTGGACTGCAAGGAGACCCAATCAGTCCATCTTAAAGGAGATCAGTCCTGGGATGGACTGATGTTGAAGCTGAAACTTGCCTATGTTTTTCTCTAAGAGTTTTATACTTTCTGGTTTTACATTTAGATCTTTAATCCATTTTGAATTTATTTTTGTGTATGGTGTTAGCAAGTGTTCTCATTTTATTCTTTTACAAGTGGTTGATCAGTTTTCCCAGCACCACTTGTTAAAGAGATTGTCTTTTCTCCCTTACATATTTTTGCCTCCTTTGTGAAACATAAATTGTCCCTAAGTGCATGGATTTACCTCTGGGCTTTTTATTTCGTTTCATTGATCTACGTTTCTGTCTTTGTGCCAGTGCCATCCTGTCTGAATTGAACTTCTGTTGTTAAGTCACGCAGTCATGTCTGTATCTTTGTGACCCCATGACATTTTAAGAAGGATGTTGCTAATAATCAATAAAGTATCAATCAACTCTGTCAAGTCTTACCTGTTCCTCTTTGTCAACTATAGTGCTGGAGGAGTTAGAAACTATTGGTAAGACCTGTTAGGAAAATAACAAATTTAAAGGACAGTAAATGACAAATATAAAGAAATTTATGATTATATCCCATACTTTATGCTTGTTCAGATAAATGTTATTTACTGGGAAATGAGTAGGAATTTGGGGAAAAAATACATGAATTCATGTTAAACTTAGATTTTATACAAATAATGCATAACACATAAATTTTAAGTTGTGTTAAAATGTTGCATGGAATATCAGTATATTAAAATATTCACTGCTTATCTGAAGTTAAAATTTAACTGAGATTTCAGTATTTTCATTTGCTAAATCTGTCAATTTTGCATTCTTTGTACTACTTAGTGATTTTTTGCACTTAAAATTTTGCTTTATATCAGGAGCATTTCCCTTGCTTTCTTTTTATCTTTTTCCTGGTATAGTTTCCCATCCATTTCTCAACTTTATCCATTCTGGATCATCATATTTTTAGATGCACTTCATAAACATAGTAAAGAATTGGGTTTTGATTTGTGTGTTCTAATCATACAAATCTTTCTTACTGAGCCAAAATCATTTAAATGTATTAATTTATTAATATGATTTCTCTCAATTTGCCATATCATCTTTTCATTGTGTGCTGATATAAAGTTGTTATACACTGTTAGACATGGAAAGTTGAAATGGACTTTGCTTAACTTGCACTGGAAAATACTCCGTAGCCACTAGACATATTATAGTGACCAATCATGGACCTCTTTTCCCAACAATTCAATCCCATGATGCTTCAACACACCCCAAGACCTGGTCATTAGAAATCCATCAGATTTGGAATATTGGATGGAATCTTCTTGTCAGCATAGAATTTCAGATAAACTTTTATTAAAATACAAGGAAATACTATTTCTTCACATATGTTGGCTGGAAAAACTGAAGCTTCTTACAGAAAGTAGACTCTGAAGATTCCCTGGAGAAAGGAAAGGCTACCCACTCCATATTCTGTCCTGGAGAATCCCATAGTCCATGGGGTCACAAAGAATCGGTCATGAATGAGCGACTTTCACTTTCACTCACCATGTGACAAAAATGTCTATAGTGGTTAATAACCCTGCCACTTTGGTTACAATTTGTCAGCAGCAAGTACCCTGTGAATGTTCAATAAATGTTCACTGGGGGAAGGAAATAAAAAAATGAAGCTGTCCTCAGAAATCAGAGTGACATTAAAATATCAGAAGAAAATTGAGTAACATTTACAGAGGAAAAAGAAACATGACCTAGCCACTCTGTAGACAAAACATTTTTCAGACATGGCAGATTTAGAAAATGCCTTATCTAAATGCACTTTGTAAAGAAAAACATCATAAAAAGAAATTATACAAACAAAAAATGATTCAGGTTAAAAATAAATGTGTCAGCTCAGAGCATTATGTGTTATGATAATAGTAGAATTAATAGATTAATATGCACAAAAAATTATCCTAAAGACAGATTCAGTAGTGTGCATGATGTTCAAGAAAGCAATAATCAGTATATAGAAAAAAATAAGAATAATGACTAGAGATTCTATTAATAAACCTTGGCATACTCATATAATAAAGTAATATGAAGTCATTAACATTATATTTTCAGAGACTATTTAGTTGTCTTTAAAAAATGTTATAGTTTGATATTAAGTGAAATGAGGATACCAAAATACCAAGTAAATTTTGGTTTCAGACTCAGAAGCATATCGTGTTTTATAAGTTTCAAGATATTTAGATTTTCATATTTTAATATCTTACAAGAGGCATCCATTTTTCAATTAACAGGATCTTATAAAGATTTAAATATAATGATTTATTTATGACAAAATGAAAATAATAGAATTTGTGTACTTAAAGTCATTGATAAGATCTTACTACTCTTTGCAACTTTTCTTTCACACACATGAAATGTCATTAAATTTATAGTGCTCAGTATATAATTTTATTATTGAGTGACTGAAACAAATTGTGAGTGGATATTTATTCCATCATATCTTTATGCTTCAGCATCCTAACACATTTTTTAAAAATCAAAAATAAGATGATTTTAATGATAAAATTTGCTAAAATGTTGACAAAAAAAAAGGAAATTGAAACCAAATAGTATGATTTCCTGGAGAAAATATTGCAAGCAGTGCATTTAAAAATGTAAGTGAACTGATCTAGTGAGGTGGATGAACCAAAGACTGTTATACAGAGTGAATTAAGTCAGAAAGAGAAAAATAAATATCATATATTACTGCATATATATGGAACTAGAAAAATAATACTGATGAACCTATTTGTAGGGCAGCAGTAGAGATCCAGACATAGACAACAGTCTTGTGCACAGAGCAGGGGAAGGAGAGGGTATGATGAATTGAGAGTAGCCTTGAAGCATATATATTACCATATGTAAAATAGATAGTAAGAATTTGTGGCTTTGACACAAAGAGCTCAAATCTGTGCTCTGTGACAACCTAGAGGGGTGAGATGGGATGGGAGGTGGGAGGGAGTTTCAAGAAGGAGCAGACATATGTATTGTTGTTCAGTTGCTCAGTTGAGACTGACTCTTTGCAACCCCATGGACTGCAGCATGCCAGGTGTCCCTGCCCTTCAGTATCTTCCAGAGCTTGCTCAAATTCATGCCCAATGAGTCAGTGATGCCATCCAATCATCTCGTCCTCTGTCATTCCCTTCTCCTCCTGTTTTCAATCTTTCCCAGCATCAGGGTTTTTTCTAATGAGTCAGGCTCTTTGCATCAGGTGACCAAAATATTAGAATTTTAGCTCAGCATCAGTCCTTCTAATGAATATTCGGGATTGATTTCCTTTAGGATATATATATACCTATGGCTGATTCATGTCGCTGTATGGCAGAAGGAGACACAACAATTACCACCCCCGCCTGCCACATTTTAAAAAAAAAAAATGTAAGTGAATTGAAAAAGACTGTATTCTTCCATTGGACTCCAAATTTCACTGATTTTATATTTACTTGGAGAAGTAGACCCAAATCCCTCAGAGACTATCAATATTATTAATTCTCATGTTCTTTGTTACTGCTGGCTTTTCCTGTAGCATGCTAAGTTTACAACTATTGATTAGAAGAACCATAGGGAAGATTAAAAAGAATTCTTAAAACCTAAATCTTGGCTGTTTTGAAGAGAGCTTGTATCTTTGAAGTTTAAAAGAATACTAATACAAAGTAATGTCTTTTTATACTAAATCACATTTTAAACTATGCTTTAAAATCTGGAAACAATGCTATAGCCAAATATCTTAGAATATATTATCTTCTCCCTGTTTATTTGCGGAAACCAGTGAACCAGTAAAGTTGCTCAATCATGTCCAATTCTTTGTGATCCCATGGACTGTAGTCTATCAGGTTCCTCTATCCATGGAATTTTCCAAGCAAGAGTACTGGAGTGGGTTGCCATTTCCTCCTCCAGGGGATCTTCTCAACCCAGTGATCGAACCCAGGTCTCCTGCATTGCAGGCAGATGCTTTATTGTCTGAACCACCAGGGAAGCCCTTTGTTGCAGGAGTAGCCATAAATACCCTCAGCTATGAAGTCACATATAATTTTGATCAAAATTTTGAGTGGGAACTTCTGGACTTACTTAGTTTGCCCTAGTTGCCTAGAAAGGTGATTAAACATATAAAGTAAAAATCAATATTAACATCTTGATATCTAACTATCAGCATGTCAGATTTAATTTGAATTTATATCAAAAATGTATTGACAAGAATGGTTTGTTTAATTTGGGGTAAAAGAATATTATCTTCACCCTTATGTTTAAAAATACATGATGATAAATGATGTTTGATATGGAGTGGGTAGTAACTTTTCTATACTGTGTATACTACATTATTTAAAGTAAGACTGCAATATTAAAGCTAATCGTAGCTCATATAATTGTTTTTGTGTTTAACACACATAAAATTATTCAAATGCAGGACTTATTTTCTTAAGGCCCAGACATGCCAACATGCTTTGATTACAGAGGACATCCTGGTTGAAGGGAGATAATAAGAGTTTCAGAGTTGCTCAGATATGAGGTATGTGCCCTTGGGGAGATTATGCAATCACTTTCAGTCTTGATTTCCTCATTTGCCATCTAGAGATGATTATACCTTCTCATAGATCAAGGGTTGAAAATTAAATAAAACCACATAAGTAAAATGACCTACAACATGCTAGTCATATAGTGCATGCTTAAACATCTTTAGATTTCTTGTGTGTGTGTGTACGTGTGTGTGAATAGATAAACATTCAATTTGTAATAAAATTTCCTTAGGTTGTGGCCTTTCCTTCAGAAACAAATTGTTTACATTTTATCTACATATTTAGGAGAAAGCTACAAATTCAAGCACAGTCATTTCAATGAACATGAACAGCCTAGAAAGCTCAGGTTAAATCTGACAGATTTTCTTGCAGTTACAAAGTTTTTGCACCACAAATGAATATCTTAGTGCTCCACAAAATGAACACATAAATTAGAAATGATCTTTGACAAAACTGTAAAGCCAAGGTTTGCTCTTAGTCTGTCTTTTCATTTGGGCTTCTGTGCAGTTATCTTTTCTAATGTCTTCAGAAATTTGGTCAGAAATGTGCCATTACTATGAATAGCAGCTTTGGTCTATGCTCTTAATTTGGCCAATGGGCTTTGATATGGACCTCTGTTTCTGATAACAAATGGTACAGCTCCCCTGGTTCCTAAGGGCCTTCTGAGAAATTGTGCTCTGCTTGGCTTTTGACAGACTTTTCCCTGAATCCCAGCCTGATGGATACTGGAGTGCTGATACCTTCTGACAGAATTCACCAAGTTTAGTTAACAAATTATCAGCTTATTTTCTCCACTATCGAACTCCCCAGATAACTTGTCACAATCAAATGCAACATTGGAAAGAACAGGTGATCATCTTGGGCCTGAATTCTCTACTCTTGCTGCAAACTGAAGTTCCTACTGTATTGGCAAAGCTGACACCCTGTCACTTGGTTGTCAGGCAACTATAATTCCCAAGTTAATACAAAAGATTTTCTGATAGCTTCAAAAAATGCTATAAAATATATATATATATATATATATATATATTTAAAAATTTTACTTTACATTGAACTAACTGCAATCCACTCCAGTATTCTTGCCTGGAGAATCCTGTGGACAGAGGAGCCTGTTGTACCCTTCCTACAACCTCACTGTGGCTTCGCCTTTGCTTTAGGTGAAGAGCAACATTCTTGGTGCATCCCAGTGTCTCTCTGGTTGTCACCCAATAGCTAGTTATAATTCTGGGGCTTTCTCAAGAAAGGGTGCACGTACATCCTTCTACCCCATTATCTTAAGCCGATCTACTCAATGCTAGAAAAATATGAATGCAGCAAACCTCACATGATCTATAAAATGTATAGCCACAGAGAAGAATTATAAATTTAGGGAAGATATAGCTTCCAGGAAAGAATGGAAAGTCTAAAAATTGACAAACTATCTTATAAGTAAAATAGATTGATGAATATCAAAGTACGTTTAGTTTATTTTTACAGTCTAAAAAAGAAAAGTCTTTAAAATTTGACTAGAAAATAGTGAATGAGTTCTTAAAGTATGTTAAGGCTCTTCATGTGTTTGAATGAGAGATAGAAATATTGAGTCTTTTAAACACTTCCAGAATATATATGTATAGATATACAGATATATCTTACAAGGGAAAGAATCTGAATATATTGCTTCTAATATGTCATAAAAAATAAAAATATTTCACAACATTATTTCAGTTCAACAGAGCAAAAGTAAGGGAAGAATAAAAATAGAGCTAAGAAAAACACATGTGTATTCATTAAGTACCTTATTCTACAATGGTTAAAAAAAAGTGTAAATATAGTATCATTATAAAAAGAAGTATGTTTATTACAAAAACACTCAGAAAGATTGTCAGTAAAGAGATAGAGTACATTGAATTGATAGAATATATTGAATTGTGATCTGAGACATCTCAGGTCCCATTGCTTTCACAGGCAGTTTAGATAAAATGAAATCAAGCTTCACAGAACTGACAATCTTTATTTATAAAAATTTTCAGAGAAATAACCCATTTTACTTTTTGAAAGTACAACATATACTATATTAATCATGAGAATTTTGAAGTTTCTTTAGTCACTACATGATAAAGTTACTGTTTTCACTCATTGTTCTTCAGCCTAGAAGATCTGGTAAACAGAGAGAAAGAAGGAAAGAAAAAAAGAAAGGAAGGGAAGCAAATGTGAAATGAAAATAAAAAAAATGATAAGGCAAGATAAAAAAATGTTATGTATAAAGAGCATTGATATCTTCATAGAAAATATAAGAACATGAACAGTCAGACCATCAATCAGACACAATTAATAGGAATTCAGCAAAGTTATTAGGTAGAAAACAAAAATGCTTACATAAACATAGGTACATACAAAATAAATGTCCATAAAATATAACAAAAATTAACATTTAGAAAAATTTTAAAATTTTATTCATATCAGCAATAAAATCTATATGAAAATTAGAAATAAATTTAATAAAATGATATCTAAGGAGGAAAAATAATATCAACATGTGTCAAGATAGACATCAAAACAGAGCTATACCATGTCCCTGGTTAGAAAGTGCCAAACTATAAAAGAAACACCCCCAAAAAATCAAGTATTAAACTGAAGAAACTGGACATAGAAAGGAATAAGTAAAAATGAAGAGGAAAGAAGAGATTTATACAGATAAAATGTGATATTATTCCAGTAATATATAATTCCTCCACATCACAAACAAAAATAAATTTTACAATATATTGACCAGTATTTTAAGAAATTGTACATGAAAATTGACTGAAAGAGGGATAGAAAACTTGAATATACTATAACTGAAAAAAACTTGAAAGTTTAGTAAATAATTTATTCCCTTCAAAAGTCATTAAATAATGATGATCTCAACAGAAAATTATATCAAATAGATCATTCTATTATCAAAATTCTTTAGGAATCTTGAAAAAGATAAACATCTTACCAAATGAGTACAGGTGTATGGTACTTCAATACATTATCCTCCCAGAATAACACAGATTCTACAGACCTGTGTTTTCCAGTTTTACAATCTACCCACATCAGAACCATCTGAAAGTTTATTTCTACAATTCATGTTTCTGGGCTGTGGCTCACTTCTGCAAAATCAGCATCTTTGAAATGAGTGAGAGTATGTGGGCATGTAAGTGGCCAGGTAGGCTATGCTGTTCTCCATAGGCTCAGGGTGTGATTCTGATTCATGCATACTGAAGTTTAGAACCTAGCTATAAACCACTCTAAGTAATGAATACAGCAATATATATTGTATAAAATGTAAGAAAATCAACTATGGAATAGAAGCAGCTCTGAAAAAATACATAAAAACATAAACAATAATTATCTCTGGATAGTATATGAATTCCACACCCCGACCCCCCAAAACAAACAAACAAAAAAACTCTAAGAAATCATCCATGCCTTGCATGAGGTACAATATTAATATAATTCACAATACTTGGAAAATACATTTTTACATTGTTTTCTTTCATTCAACAAGCTGAGGTTATATAGGAGGGGAAAAAAATTGGCATTGTAGACCTTAAAATATACCAGATACAATTTTTTCATTTTTATTTTGTAGAACTAGAATCAATAATGATCTATGTAAATTGAATTAAGTCAATTCTAGAGCAGGGGAATAGCCAAAAAGATATTTAAATGCCTCTTCCATTTCTAATTTTAAAAATTTCCCATTATGCTTAGAATCTTAACAGCAAATGAGAAATCTGTGCATATTATTGATCAAATTGAATTTTTTTGTAATGAAGTGAAACATTTTACATTCTCAAATTCTATGAAGTACTATGAATTAACTACACTGAACATTTCACTGACCAATAATTTCAAATTCTGCTTCATGTATCTCCAATGCGGATTTTATGTTGCGAATATGCTTATATGACTTGATGATGCAGACAATAGCTGAAGCTGTTACAACAAGAATCGTTAATGTTCTCTAAAGTATCTGCAATATGCCATTTATATCAACTGGGCAAGTTTGCCAAGTTCACTTCAGTCTTGTCTGACTCTTTGATACCCTATGGACTGTAGACCCCCAGGCTCCTCTGTCCATGGGATTCTCTAGGCAAGAATAGTGGAGTGTGTTGCAATTTCCTTCTCCAGGATATCTTCCTGACCTAGGTATCGAACCTGTGTCTTTTTTGTCTCCCTTCTGCATTGGCAGGCAGGTTCTTTACCACTAGCCCCACCTGGGAAGCCCCAAATGAGCATAAATTAGCCGAAATTATTGTCACTTTTCTCATTACCTCATTATTCTTTGTTAACGGAGTGACATGTTTTATTGAAACATTTACATCCTTTGCTAATACATTTGTCTTAGTTTCCTCCCCCCTCCCACAGAGGGCTTCCCAGGTGGTGCAGTGGCAAAGAATCTGCCTGCCAATGCAAAGGATGCAAGAGACACAGATTTGATCCCTGGGTGGGGAAGATCTCCTGCAGTAGGAAATGGCAACCACTTCCAATATTCTTGCCTAGAAAATTCCATGGACAGAGGAGTCTGGCAGGATGTGTCTGCTGGGTGGCAAAGAGTTGGACGTGACTGGTATTATCTTTATAAGCAGAGACAAGGCTATATAACCCTGTATATTGATGAAAGATTTATAGAGAAAATCTCTAGACTATACATAAGCCACCTCCCCCTCTTTCTTACACTGGGCTGAATGTGCTTATCTGTATAATTCTCTTCTTTCTTTCTCTCAAATATCTAACACAGTCTTCACCTACAATGCCATGAAACCACTAAGTATAGTGAAAGTGAAGTTGCTCAGTCATGTCCGACTCTTTGCAACACCATGGACTGTAGCTTACCAGGCTCCTCCATCCATGGGATTTTTCCAGGCAAGAATACTGGAGTGGGTTGTCATTTCCTTCTCCAGGAGATCTTCCCAACCCAGGGATAGAACCTAAATCTCCCACATTGTTGGCTGATGCTTTACCGTCTGAGCCACCAGGGAAGTCTACTAAAGATAGGCAAATATCAAAGCAGAAAGTGAGGACTGACAGACCAACAAGGATGCTCATCTAACAAGATGGTAGGTGACAATGTAACATAACAACACATATGGCATCATTTGATTTAATAAACTAGCAGTATTAAGGACGGAGTATATATATTTTTTGATTCTTATAACAGAGCTAAAGGTAAAAATTGTTTTCCAAATTCTATACATATGATTAGAGAGGGTAAGTAATTTTTTTAAAATCACACAGACAGTAAGTGGTAGAGTTCAAATTCGTATCTGTCTTTTATCAACATTTGCGTTTGTTCCATTTCTCCAAAATGGCTCACCACATTAAGCAAACTATTACATTAATCACATACTTAGTATTTAAGCTTTCCCGTATTCAATAATATTATCAACTGCCAGTAATGTCATTTAATTCTAATATAACAACTTTCATATATTTCAGCATCTGAAATGAACTTCCACAGAATTATTAGCAGCCACTTAAAGCAATGCATTTCAAAATATATACAAGATGATTCACAATTCAAACTAATGCTTCTCCATTAAAAAAAATATTATAGGCAATGAAAAAAATCAACATTGGTCTTTCAAAGTTAACATTCATAAATACAAAATAAGCATTATAAGACTACTATCAGATGGAGAATGCAACCTTAGTGAATATAATTGAAAACCAGAGCAATGTTTAAACCATAAATGATCTTATAAATCAGTTGATTTCATGATATTCTTAATATTTTAATCATATGCATTTTGCCAGTCACACAAGCCACAACCCTGATTTTCAACTCCTTTCCATCTATACTGTTAAACTCCAATCTTGTTAATTAGGATTAGGCCTTCATTAATACTTAATTCCCTGGTGACTCAGTCAGTAAAGAATCTGCCTGCAGTGCAGGAGACCCAGGTTCAAGAAGAATCTCTGGAGAAAGAAATAGCAACCCACTCCAGTATCCTTGCCTGGGAAATCCCATGGACAGAGGAACCTGGCAGGCTATAATCCATGGGGTCATGAAGAGTTGAACAGGATTTAGCAATTAAACCATTATCAAGACTCAATTCACATGTAAGAATGCAAATGCTGTTTAATTGTTTTCTTGTATTACCATATGTGTCTAGGCATTACACTAATTGAGCTGGAGGAGATGTGTGAGATTGGTTATCAACAAAAATGATCTCACAAATATCTGTTTAGAGAAGCATTTAAGTTTAAATTTAAGTTCAAAGAAATGTTTTGAACTAATTTTAATTATGTTTTCCTGATTATAATTTTTTTTTATTTTTCTACAAAAATAAAAAAGAAGACAAAAAAGAATTACAAAAGATTAAATAATGGAATTGTATCTCAGTCAGTGCAGATGGAAACAGTATGAACAGATATGGGTTTATTGTGGGAGTAGAAAAGCAAGATTTACTAATGATCTGGAGGACAAGGAAAAAAAAAATTAATCAATTTTAACCTTCAGGTTTCTGCTTTAACTAAGGTATATTTATTGCACCATCACTTACCAGGACAGGAAGTCAAAATGAAGTGGTAAAAAAATAAATGCTAGAATAGAAATTTAGATATTAAATCTAAAAAGTGAAAGATATATAATAGTAAATATAGGTTTGGGGTTCAGAGTAAAGAAATGGCTTCAAGACGAAAATTTTGTAGTCACCTGCATTTGGATGACATGAAATTGTGAAAAAGGAATGATATTAACGGGTAAGAATGCAAAGAAAAGATGAAGCTAAATTGGTTTTAAAAAGCTGATAAAGATGGGCTGGGGATAAAGAATAAAAATTGAAAGAGAATATTTTCATTAAAGCAAGGAACAGAGTGTTTCAAGAAGAAAGCAAAGAAGGCCAAAGCCATCTTCGGGCATGTGACACAGAGCAGAGTAGTCCTGATCAGATTTAACAACACAGTGCTTGTAATTAACGTTCTAATACATGCAGCCTCAGGGTGGTGAACTCTACCTTAGCATAATTGAAGAATAGAGGAGCGATTTTAGCTTTAGCCATATCCTAAACTAGATAGCCCCAAAACTTTCCTTCTCCTGAGGGCTGTGAAGGAAAGGCCTGCATCTAGAGGTGAACACGAGGGCCCCGCTGCATGGGATGCTGTGGTCCTGGCTCATGGTGTATACAGTAGCTTAGCCTTCATGAGGTTTTATCAGCTGAGGTCAGGATTGGTAAAGACTGCAGAAATCTTCAATTGTCAAGGCTATGCAAAAGGACTGTTGAACTTGGTGGCAAATGCTGAGAGTCTCTCGATCTCTTTTCCTCCCCTTGCCCCCCTGGGAAAATCTGTAGCTGAGATTCCCTCTGTGCACCTGGAATGGCTCACACACACTAGAGGTGGCTGTGGCAGAAGTGTCTGAGGCATCGACATCCATGGAGCCGCCACAGAGCCAGGGTCTGGAGTGAGGATGCCTGCAGAGCTCTGCCGAGCCGTGGTCCAGCTCCCAGGCGATCGGGGAACTACGTGGCCTGCAGTCCAGGCAGGCAGTGTGTGACCGGGGTGTGACCCCACTGACCTACACAGGCACTCGGGGTCTGCTGCTGTGGAGCCTGAATCCGCAGGGCATGCGTGCCCTTGTCAAGATTCCTAAAATCATATTTGTAAGATCTCTATGCTCTGTAATACACTGATTCTGAGGACTAAGAAGGATATGAACATCTTCAGGGGGCCATTAATCTGTCTTTCAAACTATTAATATTTGATTTAGTTTCATATTTATATTCATGAATTATCTATGGTTTTATTTTTCTTGCTGTTCTTGTCTGATCTAGGTATTGCGTTTACAGTGGCCTCATGCAATAAGTTAGACAATTTTCTCATTTTCTGTTACATAGATGATGGATGCATTGAAATGATCTGTTTCTTTAAAGTTTCTAGAAAATAGAAACTGCTTGTAAAATTGTCTCATTGTAATGATACTTTTTAAAAATACCTTTTATTTTCTCTTACTTCAGGCTTTATATTTATTCTGCCTCTATATTTCTTCTTGAGTTAGTTACAGTAAGTAAACATTTTCTAAGAATTCATACATTTTATCTAAATTATACAACTTGAGTATAAATTGTTCAAACTGGTAAACTTACTACTACACTGACGTATTTTAAGTCATGTGCCCTATGACACTATTATTCATACTTCTTTGCTTTTATTCTGAATAAATTTTATCACTGTTTCACTTATTTTATTAATCTTTCAAATAACCACTTCAAAAATTTTGCACATTCTTTGTATTTTATGCCTTTTTTTGTGTTCTTCAATTTTGCCCATATCTATAACATATCTTTACTTCTGATTTCTGAGGGATTGTTCTGTTTTTTTCCAAAAATCTTGGTTCATGCATTTAGCATATTAGTTTTCAATGTTTTTTTAAATATAAATATTTTGGGCCATGAGTTTCCTTCTAAGTTACAATTAATTCCACATTGTAATTATTTCATTTACCTAAAAATGATAAGTATTATTTTTAAAATATAACTTTGCTGGGTAAAGTATTCCAGGTTAATAGTTACTTTCTCTCATGACTTTCTCTCATATCTTTGAGGATTGGATTCTAATGCTCGTTTCTTTTTTTCTATCAAAAAGTAATTTTTCAGTCTAATTGTCTTTGCTTTGTAATCTAAATTTTTGTTATTTATTGATCTTCCTGTCTGGCTTCAAGATTAGATTTTGTTTTATATCTGTCACATTGCATTTTTAATAAAAAATATTTTTGAAATAAATTTTCTATATCTTTTCATATCTATATTATATAATTATATAGTATATTATAGATTTATCTTCTGATAGAGGTACTTTACTAGTTTTAAACAAAAAATATTCAACATTTCTCCATATATTGCTTCTATACTATGTTTTTCTGAGATTTCATGAGGATGTTTGGAATTTTTATTCTTTATCTTTTACATTTATTTTTGTATTTTACATCTTTATGTAGAGAAGGAAATGGCAACCCATTCCAGTATTCTTGCCTGGAGAATCCCATGGACAGAGGAGCCTGACAGGCTAGTCTGTGGGGTTGCAAGAGTCAGACATGACTTAGTAGCTAAAATCCTACTACATCTTTTTGACTCTGACTCACTTGAGTATTAATTTTCTGTAGTCTAGTTCACTAATTCTCTTTATTGTTGTTGTTATTCAGTTCCTAAGTTGTGTCTGACTCTGCGACCCCATGGACTGCAGCTTGCCAGGCTTCCCAATCCCTCACTATCCCTGGGAGCTTGCTCAAATTCACGTCCATTGAATTGATGCTTTTATATAACCATGTCAATCTCTGCCACCCTCTTCTCATTTTGCCTTCAATCTTTCCCAGCCTCAGAGTCTTTTCCAGTGAACCAGCTCTTCACATCAGGTGGCCAAAGTGTTAAAGTTTCAGCTTCAGCATCAGTCTTTCCAATGAATATCTAGGGTTGATTTCCCTCATGAGAGATTGGTTTGATTTCCTTGCACTCCATGGAACTTTCAAGGGTCTTCTCCAACACTACAATTAAAAAGCATCAGCTATTTGGCTTTCGGCCTTCTTTATGGTCCAACTCTTATATCTGTAGATGACTACTGGAAAAACCACAGCTTTGACTATAGGGACCTTTGTCAGCAAACTGATGTCTTTGCTTTCTAATATGCTGTCTAGATTTGTCACAGCTTTCCTTCCAAGGAACAAGTGTCTTTTAATTTCCATGGCTTCAATTATCTTCTGCAGTGATTTTGGGGCCCAAGAAAATAAAATCTGTCACTGCTTCTACTTTTTCCCTTTCTATTTCATGTGAAGTAATGGGACCAGATACCATGATTTTAGTTTTTGGATGCTGAGTTTTAAGCCATCTTTTCACTCTCACTCTCATCAAGAGGCTCTTTAGTTCCTCTTTACTTTCTGACATAAGAGTGTTGTCATCTGCATATCTGAGGTTGTTGATATTTTTCCCAGCAATCTTGATTCCCGATTGTGATTCATTCAGCTTAGCATTTCACATGATGTACTCTGCATATAAGCTAAATAAACATGGTGACAATCTACACCCATGTAGTACTCCTTTCCCAATTTTGAAGCAGTCATTTGTTCCATGTAAGGTTCTAACTGTCGCTTCTTGACCTGCATATAGGTGTCTCAGGAGACAGATAAGGTGGTCTGTGCTTCCATCTCTTGAAGACTTTTCCACAGCTTTTTGTGATCCACACACTCAAAGGCTTTCACTTAATTTATCTATTGTTAACCCATCTATTTAGTTTCTCATATTAATACTTTTATTTTCTTTCCAAAGTTTTATTGGATTATTTTTCAAGTATCTTTGGTCATTTGTTATAGACTCTTGCTACCTCATCATTTTTGGTATTTCTCCTTTTATATTGAAAATAACTCAATCCATTTATTTTATATTTTAATATGAAATCTGTTGTATTTCAAATGAGTTATATCCCAACTTTGTATTTTCTTGCTGAATCTTTCAATCATTTCCCTATTTTTTCCTAATTTTTTAAAAAATTGATAGTGTTAATTTTGTTCATTAAACTCATGGGAATCCTGAGGTCTAAATAATGCTCTAAATAATAATTGCCCCTTTGGTTCCTCTGGGATATATGGTGCTGCAATGAAAGTGGGAGCCTCTTAGTACCCTTTTAGCTTCTCTAGTTTAGTGGAGGAAGGGAAGTTCTAATTATGCTGTTTTGTCACTGACTTAGAGGTCAATCTTTGAATAACAGTTGGTATTACATAAGTACTTTTATTCAGAATCACTTAACTGCATGTTTCTAGTGCTCCCTGATCAGATACCATTCCCAAACTCTTTGGGGAAGGAAAGTTGATCCTTTTCTTTCCTTCCCTCAAGCCATACTATATATAATAATAAAACTATGTTTTATGTATGATCTAAATTCATATTTGAAGTGAAAGAGACTTTAAGAGAGCCATATAATCAGAATCACACAATTTAAAAGAATAATTTAAAGTATTTAAATTATTTAAAATTTAATATTTAAAGTATTAAATATTTAAATATTTAAATTTAATATTTAAAGTATTTCAGTATTTATTTGCTTTTGTCTGTGCTGAGTTTTTGTTGCTGCACAGGCTTTTCTGCCGTTGTGGTGAGTGGGGGCTACTTTTCAGTCGTGCTATGGGGTTTCTCATCGTGGGGCTTCTACTGTTGCAGAGCACAGGCTCTAGGGCATGCAGGCTCAGCAGTTGTGTCTCCTGGGCTCTAGATCACAGGCTCAGTGGTGGTGGTGCATTGGCTTTTTCACTCCATAGTGTGTGGAATCTTCCAAGACCAGGGATTGAATCTGTGTCTCCTTCATTGGCAGGAGAAAGTGTTAGAGTTTCAGCTTTAGCATCAGTCTTTCCAGTGAATATCCAGGGTTGATTTCCCTCATGAGAGATTGGTTTGATCTCCTTGCAGTCCATGGAACTTTCAAGGGTCTTCTCCAACACTACAATTAAAAAGTATCATCTATTTTCACCACTGAGCCATCAGGGAAACCCCACATATTTTTTTTAAGATTTTTCACTTTTTAGAGAATCCAGTTTCTTATTAATATACCTAAATAATATGACTATTTAGATTATACCTTCCTTTTCAAAATCTTAAAGTCACAGATATCTTAAGTTTTAGATATAACATTTGCATCAAAGATGTTTTAGTTGGTATTCCAGCTATGAGACCACATAATTCACTTTTTTAAAACCTCATTTACTGATACTGAAACTTTTTTAAAGAATTGTATTTCAGTTAATTATATTTTATATTGTCTTTGGCTAAGGCAAATTGATTTTTATTTTTAAGGTAATATAAATAGTTGTAACTATTTGTTCTCCACCATGTTAAAACTATTGAAACAGAAGAAAATTAGGCTTTATGGCTAGGTGTTATGTGTTAAAGGGTAACAGAAGAGTTAAATATCATATAAAATTTAGACTGTCTTTTCTTCAGTTCAGTGTCCATGGAGTTGCTGGTATAAAATTTCATGGAGAGATAAATTTTGTAGATTTTATATTTCCTTTTTAAAGTCCACTTGATACATCTGAAAGCATGTGCATTAGCTCCTACAAAGAGCAAAATCAATGTAGACCATATAAATTATAGCATCTGATAATAGCCTGATATGTTGGTATTCCATCATTCTCTTATCTTATTCTACCTTTGGGGAAAATAAAATATCTTGGCTGCTGAAATATTTGATCATAGCTAAATCTGCTTTTCTGGTGTAAAGTATACAGCACGTACACTGTGCCTAAGACTAAGTATCTGTGCACTAAAAATAAAAACAACATGCACAAATACTCTGTGTGTGTGTCTGCATGTTCAGTTATGTCCGACTCTTTGCGACCCCATGGACTGCAGTGCACCAGACTCCTCTCTTCATGAGATTTTCCAAGCAAGCCCAGAGCCCAAACCCCATGTCTCCTGCCTTTCCTGGCATTAACAGGCAGATTCTTTACCACTGAGCCACTTGGGAAGCCCAGAATACTTTAAGGTACACAGTGTTTTAGAGATTTTAGTCTCATTAAAATTTTAAAATTACTGTTTTTTCTTTCATTTTGGGCATTTTCCAATCGTTAACCCCATCATTTAATACAGTTTGAGACTAGGAGAATAATTTGATATCAGGACTACTTCCATTTGTCTCCCACTAATATTCTGAGTCATGACAAAATGTAACTTCTTTTAGCATTTACTTTAAATAAAAATATTGAGGAAGAATATCTTAATCACACAGAAACTATACCGATCCATTATTTTGTAAAGCAAGCAGCACCAAACACTGTTTCTGGTGACTCAGATGGTAAAGAATCTGCCTGTGATGCAGGAGACCCAGGTTTGATCTCTGGGTCAGAAAGATTGCCTGGAAAAGGAAGTATCTACTAAACTGCTCCAGTCTTCTTGCCTAAAAAATTCAATGGAGAGAGGAGCTTGGTGGGTTTCAGTCCATGGGGTCTCAAAAAAGAGTTGGATGTGACTGAATGACTAACACTTTCACTCACTAATATTAAGATTTTGAGTCATGACACAAAATGTAGCTGCTTTTAGAAATTACTTTTGATAAAAATGTTGAATAAGAATGTCTTGATCACACAGAAACTATACTGATTCATTATTTTGTAAAGCAAGCATAACCCAACACTGTTTCTAATGTGATTCCGTAGACAGCATATCATGAAAAACAAAGCAAGCAAATTAAAAAACAAGTGTTTAACTCTTGAAAAGAAGTGAAAGTGTTAGTTGCTCAGTTGCCTTGATTCTTGGGACCCCATGGTCCACATGTAGCTGTCAGGGTTTTCTGTCCATGGAATTCTCCATGCAAGATAATACTAGAGAAGATAGTATTCTCAAGGGGACCTTCTTGACCCAGGGATAGAACCCAGGTCTCTCAAACAACATTTAAACTGAAAAATCTAATGAATTTCTGAATTATTAAGAAAATTAAGAAGCAATTTGAATTATAAGAAGCCCTATCAAATCCATGTCAATTGAGGGGATGAATTATAAGAAGTTATTCAAGATAGTTGATTTATATTTTTGAGCTACATGGTTTTTAAAGAAGTTACAGGTTACTAAATAGAGATCTTTCCTTATGTATAATAGATTTGCATGTGGAATATTCCTTTGAATACAAATAATTAGTATGCCAAAATTCTTAAAGGCATTATACATGGAAATAATCATTTCTTACATAAACTAGTTTACTCTACTAATTTGTTTAAAATAATTCTTATTCCAAAGATAAGGGTAAAAAGATGGATGTGTGTGTGTGTGCATGTGTGTGTGTAAAGTTTTGTTTCGCCTTAGTCAAACAATTATAGGTGCTGAAACTAGGGAGTTTGAATCAATATACTATGTCATGTTTTTATTGGTGTCTTTTTGTAATAACCTGGGCTTCCCCAGGGAGTCAGTGGGTAAAGAATCCATCCACATTGCAGGATACATAGGACACAGAGAAGATGCAGGAGACGCATTTGATCCCTGGCTTGGGAAGATTCCCTGGAGGAGGAAATAACAACCCACTCCAGTACTCTTGCCCAAGAAATCCCATAGACAGAGGAGGCTGGCAGGCTACAGTGCATGGGTCACAAAAATGTTGGACATGACTGAGTGACTAAATACACACACACAATGATGATCTACCTCAGAGGCTGTAGATTGACAAGAGGTGTTTCTAAAACTGTTACAGTGGTATTAATTACACCAAAGTTAACATAAAAGTTGTACTGAAATAATGTTTATTTGCCTTTTAAAGTTGAAAACCTACAAATTCACAGAATTTATAGCTAAAAATTTAACTAGCTGACTCTCAGGATTTTTATTAAAAAGTATATCTTTTAAATTTAATACACACACAAAAAAAATTTGGTCTGAATGAAAGCTCTTATATCTTGCAACAAAACAAATAAAATAATTATACTTATATGGCTATTCTTTATATCCAAAAATGTTTTTAGTTTCTTATTAGTATAGAGGATTTGCTTCTGTATAAATAATATTGCAAACATACACTATCATGCAAAACTATTTCATGTTCTTTACTCATGGGACAGAAGGGGGAAAAAGATGAAATTTATTTTTAAATTGTATTTTGTTTCACGGTTAGTAATTAACAATGGATAGAATTTGGGAATTCTGATTTCTCAAATCCTCTGATTGTAGATTCAGGTACTCTACGTACTTCTACTCCTGCTCAGATAGAACTGCCATTCAAATTCAGAGACTCTGAGCTTGTCTTCTATTGCATCTATGGGCTGGAGAGGAAAAAAAAAAAATGCCCAGAATGAAAATTTGCAGTACTGCACTCTATTACCCTGCTATTGTTATTATCATATTATCAGGGAATGTGGGGTTCCCTGGCAACTCAGCTGGTAAAGAATCTACCTGCAAAGCAGGAGACCCCAGATTGATTCCTGGGTCAGGAAGATCCACTGAAGGAGGGATAGGCTACCCACTTCAGTATTCTTAGGCTTCCCTGGTGGCTCAGCTGGTAAGAATCCTCCTACAAAGCAGGAGACCTGGGTTTGACCCCTGGGTTGGGAAGTTCCCTTGGATAAGGGAACATCCCCTGGAGAAGGGAACGGCTACCCATTCCAGTATTCTGGCCTGGAGAATTCCGTGATCTATACAGTCCATGAGGTTGCAAAGAGCTGCACATGACTGAGCCACTTTCACTTTCACTCTATTACTACCTAAACTGATTCAGATTTTCTGGAAAATTTCCCATCTTTAGTTAAAAACTCTTATGATCTTTTACCTTAACTTTCTTAACATGATTTTCTTGATCTCTAGTTTTCCAGGTCCTTCTAGTTTATCAGATCCTCTGTTTTGATGCTACCCACCTTGCTCCTGCATATCCCTGTGTCTTTCTTCATAATCCTCTTCTTCTTTTCTGTATTTTTAAAAGAAAAATACCCAATCAGTTTTGCATTAACATGATATTTGAGGATTTAGGATTGTATTTTGGCTTGCTGTGACCTAGCACAACTGGTATTACACCTAAGAGATTTAGTCTCTTTATGCATAAAGTGAAAGAATTGAACTAGTTTGCTCAGTGTTCCTAGGTTCTTCAAGAATTTTCTTTGATGATTTCCTCTTTTTACATTTTTTTTATTCTTTGCAAAAAATTAACACATATATTAAGTTTATATATTTGAAACTATTCAGAGCAATTTGAATAAACATTTTAATAATGGTTTTGCTTGAATCTAATGTAACTGTTTCAAAATAGGTATTTTCATTTTTACAGTTTGTAGTTTAGAGAAACTTTTCACTGACCTACATACTCTGTTATGTTTGATTATCTGTCTGTGCCATTGCTCAAATGAATCTCTCCTTTCTCTCATCAAGATGTTATATAAGTGCTGAAGTGTTTAGAGGATTGAGCCCAGTACTAATCTCTGAGCTTTTAGAGGTTTTTGATTATTCTCATTTTTTAGAGAATGATAGACTAATAAAGAAGGGTCAGCAAATTGAGAGGAACTTGGTTTCTACATCTGGGAGTATTATGCCTGAGTATTACTCAGGTGAGAAATAGAGGCCAGCCAGCTTCTAAGATCCCTGTAAGCATGAAAATTCTGTGATGGCAAAGTAAAACTAATACTATTATGAATGTATAGGCCTTAATCCTACATCAGCCACAGGAAGAACAAGCCACTTGCATAAGAATGAATTATCCAAAAAGAGGGAAAATGAGGCACTCTATAATCAATATTTTGGAGTTCCTGGTGCCATGGTTCTCTTCTAAATCCCATGTCAAATTTTTTATACTAGTAAGAGACAATGACTTGGGCCCTAAGTGTAGCATTAGTAAGTAACACTTCTTAAAGATTAGAGAGGGCCACAAAAGTCAGAGGATAAATGTCTCATTTAGAGATACTTTTTTTCCCCCCCAAAATTATTGACAGTACAAGTCATTTTTGCATGAGAGCATTCTCTAGTCCAAGAGGTCAGATAAATCTGTATACTCTCTACTTCTTTGCTTACAGAGAATCTTTCCCCTTTGACCTTGATTCCTCAGGAGACAATACGATATCCCAGAGGAGCCAAACATTGCTCTGTTGATCTTGGCAGTTATTTCTCTCTGATCCATTCTCACTAGCTTATACCTTCAGTCTTCATGTGCAACTGATCTCCTGCATAACCTAAATTAACTGTTCTCTTCCCTTATCATCTGGCCCAACAGTTCCAGGTCTAGATATCACTTAATGAATAGACTCATCATGATCCTAAAAATACCAGAAGTAGACTTTCCAAATATTTAGCAGTCAACTGTTTTTCAGTCAGTCATGCCTGACTCTTTGTGACCCCATGGACTTCAGCACACCAGGTTTCCCTGTCCTTTACCATCTTCCAGAGCTTGTTCAAACTCATGCCCTTTAAGTTGTTGATGCCATCCAACCATTTCATCCTCTGAAGCCCTATTTTCACCTTGCCTTCAATCTTTCCCAGCATCAGGGTCTTTCCAGTGAGTTAGCTCTTTGCATCAAGTGGCCAAAGTACTGGAGCTTCAGCTTCAGAATCAGTCCTTCCAACAAATATTCAGGGTTGATTTCCTTTAGGATTGACTGGTTTGGTCTTGTTGTCTAAGGGAGTCTCAAGAGTCTTCTCCAACATCACAGTTCAAAAGCCTCAGTTCTTTGGTTCTCAGCCTTCTTTATAGTTTAAGTCTCACATCCATACATAACTACTAGAAAAAACATAGCTTTGACTGTACAGACCTTTGTCAGCAAAGTGGTGTCTCTGCTTTTTTGCACAATGTCTAGATTTGGCATAGCTTTTCTTCCAAGGAGCACTCAGTGCTTTGAACAAAATCTTTCACATAACTAAACAATACTTTTCTTTTTTTCCTTTTACAAACTCTTTGTCTCCATCTTTATAATTCATACAATTTTCCCAAATGTTACATGTTAGAAGTTTACTTTAACAGTTACCATGCACCTATGTCACTAGTGAGAAGTTAAAAAAATCAATTTAACATAAATGGCATGGAATAAATCTACTTCTTACAATGCCGATACCACAATTTTGAGTGCATATGCATTATTAAAAGTTGCTTACTCTAACATATCAGCTTCTTATATCTGATCTGTTTGATGATGGTTAAATACAGTATATTCATTAACACTTGCACAGAAGCTCCTATAGTGCTTAATACATTTTCTAAGTAAACTTTAATTACAAATTCTCACACTGTGTAAGATAACCCAGTTTTGTGAAAGCAGAGGAGATTTAAAAATGTTTAGGGTGATGAAAAGGAAGACCCTTTAAAATCTTGCAAGACAGTTGATAAGTTCAATTATATAATAGCTAGTGAGTTCAGCAGTATCTCTTTATATACAGAACTGCTTACAGAAATGTCATCATTTATATATTTTACTAATATACATTACAATGCATGTTTGAAACTTTCACACAAGATTAAAATACACCAAGTTTATTTTAAGATTAATCTAGCAAGGAGTATTGTCATTGTGAAAGATAGATAAGTCGAACTAAGACCTATTTTAAAGTTTTATGAAAATATAATTAAAATTTTTCATCATTAGTTTCATTCTCCCTCAGGTCTCTAACTCAGTTAAAATACATTAAACTTATTTTAAAATCAATAAAGTATCTTAAAAGTATTTGTTTGTTTGTTTTTTCCTGGCACAAAAAAAGTGGGATGTATTTACTTTAACCTCCCTTAAACAATTATAACTAATACATCTCTTGGGCTCATGTACTCCCTCCCCCAATTCAGTTCAGTCACTCAGTCATGTCTGACTTTTTGTGACCCCATGGACAGCAGCACACCAGGCTTCCCTGTCCATTACCAATTCTCGGAGCTTGCTCAAACTCATGACCATTGAATCAGTGATGCCATCCAACCATCTCATCCTCTGTCATCCCTTTCTCCTGCCTTCAATCTTTCCCAGCATCTTTATTTTCCAATGAGTTGGTTCTTTGCATCAGGTGGCCAAAGTATTGGAACTTTAGCTTCAGCATCTGTCCTTCCAATGAATATTCAGGATTGATTTCCTTTAGAATGGACTGGTTTGATCTCCTTGCAGTCCAAGGGACTCTCAAGAATCTTCTCCAACACCACAGCTCAAAAGTATCCATTCTTTGCTGCTCAGCTTTCTTTATAGTCTAACTTTCACATCCATGATGACTACTGGAAAAACTATATCTTTGACTAGATGGATTTTTGTTGTGCTCCCCCCCAAGGATTATTTTGTTGAATAAATATTTCAAATTGTATGTTTCAATTATTTCCTTGACTCAATAGGAAAATCTTGCTACTTGTTACTACTTGGGTTTATTTGGTATTGTTTTATACCTCAAAGATATGTATTTATTTTCATAACTGTTCTAAGGATATATATGTACGCAAATGTTATCAGTAACTGGAAAAGCACATAACTAACTAAATCGATAGGGATATGAAAAAAAAATGGTGTATTATTCCATTCCTATAAAGTCTCTAAAGTAGTCAAAATCAAAAAGAAAGTAGAAAGGTATCAGGTGTATAATGTTTAATGAGTGTAGAGTTTCAGTTTTTCAAGGTGAAAAAGTTTTAGAGATATGTTGCAAACAATGTAAATTACTTAACAGTACTAAACTGTACACTTAGAAATGATTAAGATGAAAAATTTAATGTTATGTGCTATTTTTTTCCCTTGATTAGAGAAGAAAGGAAAGGAGGAAGGAAGGGAGGGTGGAAAGAAAGGAAGGATAGAAGAAAGGGGGGAAGAAAGAAGAAAGAAAGAAAGATAGGGTTCTGTTTGCTGTTTCTATTTTCTTCTCCTTGTCTATTGACTTTTTTTTTCTCTCTACCCTTCATATTAAGTAGTTCTCCATAATGTCTGTTTCCTCACTGGTTTGTTTTATCACAGCTATTAGCAACTCCAGTTCAATTCATTGTCTTCTTTCTGAAAGTTTTAGTTCATGTTGCTAATATCTTAAATTTTTAAAAATTTCCCTAATATAATTCCAAGGAAAGAATATGGCTGTCTTAGCTCATTCTTTTCATTGTACACATCATATTTAGTTGGTTATCTTATTGAGGAACTACACTTGGCTCAGGTGGCAAATTCCGATTTAGTAAATAGTTGAATGATATGAATAGTTGAAATGATATGAATAGTCATTGTAGGATTGTGTCTTAAGCAGTGAGTAAGCAAGGTTTCTCTTAGAATATATTGCATGCAGCTGCATGCAACCTATAATTGATAGGTTGTATTCAACTGCTGTTTTCTAGTTGATCCTCTTGAAAGTGAAATTGAAACTTGCCCAGTTGTGTCCAACTCTTTGTGACCCAGTGGATTATACAGTCCATGGAATTCTATAGACCAGAACACTGGAGTGGGAAGCCTTTCCCTTCTCCAGGGGATCTTCCCAACCCAGGGATCAAACCCAGGTCTCCTGCACTACAGGCAGATTGTTTACCAGATGAGCCACAGAGGAAGACCAAAAATACTGGAGTGGGTCACCTAACTCTTCTCCAGTGGATCTTCCCCACCCAGGAATTGAACCAGAGTCTCCTACATTGCAGACATTGAAGGCATCTCCTACATTGTCTCCTACATTCTTTACCAACTGAGCTATCAGGGAAGCCCTAGTCAACTTCAGTTGTTTTCATCTCAAAATTTTTTATACCTCAATGCTTCCCACAAGAAAATATGTTATCCTTCAATTATCCATTTTTCTTCTCCTTTTCATATACAGTGTACAAATATTTATATATATTATAAATATATATATATTATAAATATTATATATATATAATATTTATAATATATATATATATAAGCCTAAGGTAAAAAAAAATTGATTTTTCACTTTAGTATTTATGGTGCCTAACCAGACACAGAAAATGCTGCTAACTATACATCCATTGGGTTTCCCTAGTGGTTCAGTGATAAATAATCCATCTGAAATGTAGGAGCTGCAGGTTTAATCCCTGAGTTGTGAAGATCCCCTTGAGGAGGGTATGATAATCCACTCCCATATTTTTGCCTGGAGAATCCCATGGACAGAGGAAATGATAGTCTATAGGGTCAGACACAACTGGAGTGACTTAGCATGCATGCATGCATCAGTCTATTGCAAAGTCACTGAATGCAAATATAATTGGTAAGGGGTGCCTGCATATGAAAAAATCATGATATCTGTTTAGCCTCACCTATGAAAATCATTATGATTTCTGGAATTTTACCAGTTGTACTGGGTCATAATTCACAAACAATATCTTTAGGAAAGGATCAGTGGTTGCTGTATCTCACAGGTTGCTGAACCCAGGGTAGGCAAGGCACAAGCAGGGAAGCTGTAAGGAAACTCAAGGAGCCATAGGAAACTGCTTGTGATGTTTTTATTTGCAGCAGCAAGGCAGGCATGCTTTACTCTCATGGTTAACCCAGTAGAGGCAGCCTTAATGTAGCCATAACTTGGACACAGTGCAGCCATAACGCGGCCTTAATATGGCCTCCAGGGCTTTTCAGGTGGAGCTTATATATGTTTACAGAACAAAAGTGGTGCATGGCCAAACAGGTACATCATGACATGCATGCACAGTGATATAAATTACCTTAGTTATTACATAATCATGTATTTACAAAACGTGGGTCAAGAGAGTGAGAGGCCTTGTTGTAAGAGAGCCTGACCACCGGCATCTTGGCTAATTTGCTCTTTCCCTACATTCCACCTCTTCAGGGTCTCTTGCCTCACAATCTATGTATAGTCCACCTTTTGTGATATTTCCTTTGTGGATAACACTGACCCTTGAACACACATTCTGTAACAGCAGTGGATGCTACAACAATGAACAGTTACATCTCCAACACATAGTACAACCCGATGCCAGGTATCACTTGAAATTCATGTCATAGTCCTTGTCTTCAAGGAGCTAAAAGAGTTAACCACTGTATGTGGAATGCCTTTATCTTCCATGCTCAAATTCAGTCCCCCATGTGTCTTCTCAGTAAGGAATCACAAAGCTCCCTACAGGTGCTGGGCCTACTCCTTCAAAGAGGGGATTTTTGTGGCATTCACAGCCCACATGATTCCAAATGTTTTCACAGTGTTCTAAATCTGAAAGAGAATTAGAGGTTAGTAGCACATCATAGGACACAGGCTTTATAGTACACTATTCTAAATCTAGGACACAGCCTTTACAGTACACTGTTTTCTGAATCTTCATCATAAGACACAGGCTTTATAGTACACTGTTCTACTTAATCTACATCATAGGACACAGCCTTTACAGTGCACTCTTCTACTAAATCTACATCATAGAGCACAGCCTTTACAGTACACTGTTCTACTAAAAGTACATCATAGGACACAGGCTTTATAGTACACTCTTCTACTAAATCTACATCATAGGGCACAGCCTTTAAAGTACACCTCTGCACAAATCAGCCCACATTTGCATCTGTGTAACCCAGATGGGGTTCCTGCCAACTTGGGTCCCCCTTGGAGAGTCTTCAAGCTTTTAATCCTCTTTGCCTGCCTCCATCCACCTACTTCTCTCAGTAAGGACCTGCAAAATCCCCCACAGGCACAGGACTTACCTCTTCAAAGAGGGGATTTTGTAGCATTCACAGCTCACATCACGAGTCTGTATGTTCAGGGTCACAGCCCACATCACAGGCTAGTGTAACTACCTGTACCTTTTGCTATGGGCACTTAAACTGCTGCCCTGATCTCAGTTGCATGAAGGCCTTGCTCACAAGCAGGGACCTGCAGTCTCATAATGTTCTACAACCTTTGTTTCAATGAGGGGTGAGTGGTTATAGATGGAAACCATTCTATTTCATCCCTGGAACAAATGATACCCTCCACCCCTGTGTCCCAGAGTAGCAAAAGCCATGCTGCCAACCATTCCTCTTGCTTTTGTTGTAACTACTTACCCAAGTTGACCAACTCTACCTGAGTATATAATCAATACGTTGCTAGCTCAGTCACATTGTGGGCCCCTGAAGACGTTCCCCCTGAACCATAGACTGCTCATGTTTCACTTTCTGCTGTCCAACAGGCCTCACTGCCAAGCAGGGACCTGCAGTCTCACAATGTTCAATGTTATCATCCCTCATTACCTCATAGATTGAGGCACTGTGTTCTTCAAGGCCAGGCATGTCCTGCTTCAGCATACGTATGCATGGTTCCAAATCTTCTTTTCATCTGTCTCTGCAGTTTGCACACTTGAGCAGCATCATGGAGAGCACTATACATATTGACTTTCAAAGGTTAGGAAAATCCATCCCATTTTCTGGCAAATGGGAACTCACCTCCTGTAATGCCTTTTCAATATTATCCAGTGACCTGTCCATCATCTCCCAGTCTTCAGTGGGAGCCCACAGTGAAAGGACTGTGGCCACCAGGTACCACATACTATGTGTTGTCCACTGACTTCCTCCAACCACTGGAGCCTCAGGCTTCCCTACCTGCTGGGTATCCCATCATCTATGCCAACTGTCTGGTTGTATCTCACTGTTTGCTGAACCCAGGATAGGCAAGGTGTGAATGGGTAAACTGGAAGAAAACTTGAGGAGCCGTAGGAACTGAAGACATGCTTATTTGCAGCAGCAAGGCATGCATGCATTACTCTTGTGGTTGACCTAGCAGACAAAGCCTTAATGCAGCCATAACTCAGACATAACACAGCCATAACGTGGCCTTAATGCAGCCTTGATGCGAACTTAATACAGCCTTAACACAGCCATAATACAGCCGCAAGGGCTTTTCAGGTGTAGCTTATATAGGTTTACAGAACAAAAGTAGCCCGTGTCCAAGTGGGTACATCGTGACATGCATATGCAGTACTATAAGTGATCTCAGTTGTTACATAACAATGTATTTACAAAATGTGGGGCAAAAACAAGATGATTTGTGGTGAGAGAACCTGACCACTGCCATCTTGGGTAATTTGCTCTTTCCCTACAGTGGGTAACTCCTTTGTTTATTTTGCATGTTATAATGATAGCTCTGAATACATCGTCAAGATTATATAACTCGTTTATCTTTTATTTGCCAGTATTGCAGATTTTCTCCACCTGTTTTTTTTTTTTTTTTTTTTTTTATTTCTTCACAGAGACCCGTGAAAACTTCCTGACATTTATCCCACTGGATTTTATTTTACTCTCTGTGGTAACTAATAGCCACCTGTAGGTAAAGAGAGTTTGTTCCTTCTGTTTTAACATGATAAATGTGTCTGCTTATAGTTTGAAACTCCACTGTTGCCAGTCCAGAGAAGTGAGTTTTTTTTTTTTAATTTTTATTATAAAACCAGTTACCAGTCCCTCCTCATCCCCAATAAGGAAAATACAGGCTATATTTACTGAATCTAAGTCCCATATAAATGTACTTTTATTTCATGCAAGTACTTTCAAAGTTTAATTAATCTAGATAAAAACTATAAATTTCTAGTCTTCCTTCTATCATATTTAGACATGTAAACTTGAACTAGCTATTTCACTATCATGTTCCCATTTATGCATTTGTAACTTTCCCTGTTGCCCTTTCCAAGTGAAAAAAAAATTCTCTGACACTGACAACTCAATACTACTTTTGGTTGCAAATTATAGAATCTTCATCTATTTCATAAACTCATCAGTTTTCTGTGCCAAAAACTTTGGGCTAAAAAATTGGACACAGGTTTCACTGTAGACCAAAAGATATTTGCAGTTGAGAAGTATCTAATGAGAAATTAAACTAAATTCTTTCTCCTCCTGTGCTTGTACACTTTAATGGTTACAATATAAACTTGCCCAAGAGAGACCTGTCTTCATTGGAATTCAATCTGAAAATCTCTTTACCCAGAGATGGCAGCTCATTTTGTATTGATATAATGTATACTTTGAGAAGAGGTAGAACTGGTTTTCTATCAAACAAACAGATCTTTTTGAGTTCTATATCCTATTAGATATTAATATTGATTCTCACCTGGCAGAGATGGGACTTAACCTGGCTTATTTTTGTAAATGTTTAACACACTTTCTCTTTCAAGAGACTATTTCTACTTGATCCCCTAAATAATGGAAGCACTAAAGAACACAATAAAATATATGCTTTGCTTACTAACAGTCCCTTGAAATTGAGTAAATGCAGCACACCTGGATAAGCTAAATGCATTTTTTTAACTTCTATGATGATCTGTCATTTTAAATATTGTATTTTAGTTGCCTTTATCCATAGTACCCCCCCTCCACTCAGTGTCTGTAAATGAGATTTATATTTCAGCATGTTCTCTGAAGCAATTTCCCATGGTTTCACACAAACCCTCAAGCTCCAAACATTATGAAGATTTTCCCATATACATTATAAACCTCTCTGCAGCACAGCTGTAAATCATCATAATTTTGTTATGTCACATCTGCAGGTGATAGAAACAATAAAAAAGAGACCAAGAAAAGGCTCATGCTACGTTTTAGCAAATTATTTCTGAACAGTTTGACAGCTCTGTAAAGTTTTAAGGAATGTGTTCATTCTCTTCTCATACTCTTTTACCAGCACTTTATCTCACATAGCAAGTGAATACAGTGAAAAATCACCTGGAACCTCTACTCTCCTCCTATGCCTGTTTATGTCACTCTTATCAAACTTATAAACATATAACAATATTAGAAAGAACTTGGCAAATGAGAGGATCCTACATGATACCACAACCCTAACACAGTTATTGTTTGTATTTCTATATCATTTCTCTTGTAGATTTTATGTGAATAACTGCTTTGGCACAGTCACAAATTGATTGCTCATATGTTTAGTTTTGGCATCTTTACTGGACATTACACAATATGTGTGTTTTAAATTGTATTATATTCATAACTGGCCTTCTCAGGTGGTTCAATGAGTAAAGAACCTGCTTGCAATGCAGGAGACAACAAAGATGTAGGTTTGATTCCTGAGTCAGGAAGATCCCCCTGAAGGAGGGCACAGCAGCCTGCTCCAGTATTCTTGCCTGGAGAATCCCATGGACAGAGGAGCCTGGCAGGCTATCATAGGTCTCAAAGAGTGGGAGGCAACTGAAGCTACTGACCACAACATAGCACAGCACATATTCATAAATAATTATCTTTTACAATAATTTTTAACTCCTTTGATTATTACTTTAATGAAATACTAATAAAATGATAGGCAAAACATATGACTTGTTTCACAGATTTTGAAATACATCCAAAAATGTCACAAGAATTTATATTGCCTCATGCTGAGCTCTATATGACAAAGCAAGTTCATGTATTCTCACTAGCACTAGAATTAAATTTTCCATATTTAGTGAGAATAAATTGTATCCCATTTAAAGACACACTTGTTTCACAGTTTATCCAAACTTTCTATGTATTCTCATCACTTTTTCCTTTTTGTGCAGATTTAAGTATTCATTTCTTAATATTATTCTGTAAAGTTTTATGTCTCTTTTACATAATAACTATATTACACTTTTGCCACTTTTCTTGAAAGAATTTTCTTGAAAGAAGACTGTTTGAATAACCAAACAAGTATCTTTGAATAATTTTATATTTTAAGTAGTTGATCAGAAATTTTTCCTTTAACCCTTCAATGATTCTTAGAAACATAGTTCAATTTTATTTTGTCTATAAATTTTGCTAAATCTAAGATACTTTTAGGAAAAATAGGTTATTGGAGGGTGCAAGGATTTTGTATAACAAATATCTTTATACTTATGAAATATGCTGGAGCTAATGATATAATTGAATCCTTTAATTTGCTCCATATTGTAAGTTGCTACTTGGTAACCAAGGATGTTATTACTTCTTACTGAAATTCAAGAAGTCATTTATGTAAACTAATACTTTCATAAGCCTGTGCTAATTAAAATTATTGGTTTACACCAAAGAAATTCTGCCTAATGAGTGCCATTGTTTGGTAAAGAATCTGCCTGCAGATACAGAAGATCCAAGAGAGGTGGGTTCCATCCCTAGGTCGGGAACATCCCCTGGAGTAGGAAACGGCAATCCCCTCCCATATTCTTGCCTGAAAAATTCCATGGACAGAGGAGCCTGGGGGACTATAGCATATGGGATCACAAACAGTCACACAGGACTTAGAGCATGCATGCACACATACAGAAAACTATGTGCGTGTAGAAGGCTACAGAACTCTATCCTATAGAATATCCAACTCAATCCCCACCTCCCATCAAAAGGCAGACTGAGTTCAGTTCAGTTCTGTCACTCAGTCATATCCAACTCTTGGCAACCTCCATGAACTGCAGCATGCCTGGCCTCCCTGTCCATCACCAACTCCCGGAGTTTACCCAAACTCATGTCCATTGAGTCAGTGACGTCATTCAACCATCTCATCCTCTCTTGTCCCCTTCTCTTCCTACCTTCATTTTTCCTAGCATCAGGGTTTTTTCAAATGAGTCACCTCTTTGCATCAGGTGGCCAAAATATTGGAGTTTCAGCTACAGCATCAGTCCTTCCAATGAATACTCAGGATTGATCTCCTTTAGGATGGACTGGATGGATTTCCTTACAGTTCAAGGGACTCTCAAGAGTTCTCTCCAACACCACAGTTCAAAAGCATCAGTTCTTTGGTCCTCAGCTTTCTTTACAGTCCAACTGTCCCATTCATACATGACTATTGGAAAAATCATAGGCTTGAATAGACGGACCTTTGTTGGTAAAGTAATATCCTTGCTTTTTAATATTCTGTCTAGATTGGTCACAGCTTTTCTTCCAAGGAGTAAGCATCTTTGAATTTGATGGCTGCAGTCATCATCTGCAGTGATTTGGAGTCCCCCCAAATTAAGTCAGCCACTGTCCCCCCTGTTTCCCCATCTATTTGCCATGAAGTGATGGGACCAGATGCCATGATCTTAGCTTTCTGAATGTTGAGCTTTAAGCCAACTTTTTCACTCTCTTTTTTCACTTTCAAGAGATTCTTTAGTTCTTCACTTTCTGCCATAAGCGTGGTGTCATCTGCTTATCTGAGGTTATTGATATTTCTCCTGGCAATCTTGATTCCAGCTTGTGCTTCATCCAGTCCAGAGTTTCTCATGATGTACTCTGCATATAATTAAAATAAGCAGGTAGACAATATGCAGCCTCGATGTACTTCTTTCCCAATTTGCAACCAGTCTGTTGTTCCATGTTCAGTTCTAACTGTTGCTTCCTGACCTGTATACAGGTTTCTCAAGAGGTAGGTCAGATTGTCTGGTATGTTGACAATTTGATCTCTGGTTCCTCTGCCTTTTCTAAAACCAGCTTGAACATCTGGAAGTTCACGGTTCACATATTGCTGAAGCTTGGCTTGGAGAATTTTGAGCATTAATTTACTAGCGTGTGAGATGAGTGCAATTATGTAGTAGTTTGAGCATTCTTTGGCATTGCCTTTCTTTGGGACTGGAATGAAAACTGACTTTTTCCAGTCCTGTGGCCACTGCTGAGTTTTGCAAATTTGCTGGCTTATTTGTGAAAGTGTAGCACTTTCACAGCATCCACTTCTAGGATTTGAAATAGCTCAACTGGAATTCCATCACTTCCACTAGCTTGGTTTGTAGTAATGCCTCCTAAAGCCCACTTGACTTCACATTCCAGGATGTCTGGCTCTAGGTGAGTGATCACACCATCGTGATTATCTGGGTCATGAAGATCTTTTTTGTACAGTTCTTCTGTGTATTCTTGCCATGTCTTCTCAATATCTTCTCCTTCTATTAGGTCCATACCAATTCTGTTCTTTATCGAGCCTATCTTTGCATGAAATATTCCCTTGGTATCTCTAATTTTCTTGAAGAGATCTCTAGTCTTTCCCATTCTAATGTTTTCCTCTGTTTCTTTTCACTGATCACTGAGGAAGGCTTTCTTATATCTCCTTGCTGTTCTTTGGAACTCTGCATTCAGATGGGTGTATCTCTCCCTTTCTCCTTTGCTTTTGGCTTCTCTTCTTTTCACAACTTTTTGTGAGGCCTCCTCAGACAGATATTTTGATAGTTTGCATTTCTTTTTATTGGGGATGGTCTTGATCCCTGTCTCCTGTACAATGTCATGTACCTCTGTCCATAGTTCATCAAACATTCTGTCCATCAGATCTAGTCCCTTAAATCTATTTCTCACTTCTACTGTATAAACGAAAGAGATTTGATTTAGGTCATACCTGAATGGACTAGTGATTTTCCCTACTTTATTCAATTTAAGTCTGACTTTGGCAATAAGGGGTTCATGATTTGAACCACAGTCAGCTCCCTGTCTTGTTTTTGCTCACCGTATAGAGCTTCTCCATCTTTGTCTACAAAGAATATAATCAATCTGATTTTGGTGTTGGCCATCTGGTGATGCCCATGTGTAGAGTCTTCTCTTGTGTTGTTGGAGAGGGTGTTTGCTATGACCAATGCATTCTCTTGGCAAAACTCTATTAGCCTTTGCCTTGCTTCATTCTATACTCCAAGGCCAAATTTGCCTGTTACTCCTGGTGTTTCTTGACTTCCTACTTTTGCATTCTAGTCCCCTATAATGAAAAGGACATCTTTTTTGGGTGTTAATTCTAGAAGGTCTTGTAGGTATTCATAGAACAGTTCAACTTCGTCTTCTTCTGCATTACTGGTCAGGGCACACACTTGGATTACTGTGATACTGAATGGTTTGCCTTTGAAATGAACAGAGATCAATCTGTCATTTTTGAGATTGCATCCAAGTATTGCATTTCAGACTCTTTGGTTGACTATGATGGCTAGTCCATTTCTTCTAAGGGATTCTTGCCCACGGTATAGATATAAGGGTCATCTGAGTTAAATTCACCCATTCCAGTCCATTTTGGCTTGCTTATTCCTAAAATGTTGATATTCACTCTTGCCATTTCCTGGTTGACCACTTCCAACTTGCCTTGATTCATGGACCTAACATTCCTTGTTCCTATGTAATATTGCTCTATATAGCATCGGACCTTGCTTCTATCAACAGTCACATCCACAGCTTGATGTTGTTTTTGCTTTGGCTCTGTCTCTTCAATCTTTCTGGAGTTATTTCTCCACTGATCTCCAGTAGCATATTGGGCACCTACGGACCTGGGGAGTTCATCTATCAGTGTCCTATCTTTTTGCCTTTTCTTACTGTTCATGGGGTTCTCAAGGCAAGAATACTGAAGTGGTTTACCATTCCCTTCTTCAGTGGAGCACATTTTGTCAGAACTCCCCACCATGACCTGTCCGTCTTGGGTGGCCCTATACAGCATTGCTTAGTTTCATTGAATTAGACAAGGCTGTTGTCTATTTGATTAGATTGATTAGTTTTCTGTGATTGTGGTTTCAGTCTGTCTGCTCTCTGATGCCCTCTCTCAGTGCCTACCTTCTTACTGAGGTTTCTCTTACCTTGGACGTGGAGTATCTTCTTACAGCTGTTCCAGCAAAGTGCAGCCACTGCTCCTTACCTTGGACATGGGGTGTCTCCTCATAACTACTGGGACAGAACTTGGACGTGAGGTTTCTCCTCTCAGCCTCTTGGCACTCCCTTCTCTCACTTTAGTGAGACTCTGCTACACAAAAGCTCTTGAGTGATCAAGCCTGGTCCCTGGTTCCGAAGCTAAATCTTCTTCTTCAGAGATCACAAATCCAACAGTATTCACCATAAGCTATCAGGACCCTGACATAAAACAGTACATGAAGATTGCAGCAGCGATTCAGAATGGAATCCAGTGATACTGTGTCATCTATGATTGAAAAAAAAAAAGGAAGAAAGTTAGAAAAAACCTACTACTTAGACATCACTGGTTCATTTTTGAAGAGGGTAGGTAGAATTGAATCCAGCAAGGAGCCAGGACCTGTGCCATGTGCTGTGCAGGTCAGGTGTGAGTGAACTGCAGCTCACTCTCCATCTCCTGTTGCTGAGAATCTTCAGCTCTACTATCTCCCACCTCCTCTCTCTCCTCCATAAGTAACTCTTCTTGCCTGTTCACTCCATGCCAGCTGTTGTACTGTACTACTGTAGTTTTCCAGGCACTGCACAGTAAAATTAAAAATATTTTATTTTCTGCTCTTTTAAAATGTATTCCTTGTATGAAAAGTATTATAAACCTGTTATAGTACTATATAGTTGATCATGTTAGTTGTGTTTCTAGGCTAACTTTGTTAGATTTATAAACATATTGGACTTAGGAACATGTGGTCCAAAGAGAACTCATTTGTATGTAAGAAATTTACCATTTTTGTCAGATTAGTCTCTTTTCTGCTCACCCATCAGAACGGTATTAATTAGTTGCTTGTGTTTGCATGGAAAGTTCTCCTTTAAAATCTATGTCTCTCCCAACCTACACATAGACACATATACACCTTCCAGTGATTTTTTTTTCTCCCCCTTCGTCCCTTTTTCCATATCCTGACTCTTCATCCCCAAGTAAACCCACTCTCATCATCACAGAGACTCTCCAGCCTCTGCATCCACCTCATCTCTATCTTATTTTCTTTCCTTGGAAGGGCTATATTAGGAGGTTCATATTGATTTGCAATCACAACAGATGTACGGAAGTCTCTGTGTCTTAATGTGGGCTGCCGTAACAGTGCCGAAGACTGTCTTAAATAGTAAGTATTAATTTCAGATAGTTCTAGAGGCTAGACGTCTGACATCAGACTTCCCACAGGGCTGGATTCTAGCAAGAGAGCCCTCTTCCAGTTTCACAAGTGGCCACCTTTGTTTCTGTGCCTTCATTTGACAGAGGAGGACATCACATTTCTTGTGTCTTTTCTTATAAGGACACCGAACACAATCATGACCTGATGGTCTGATTAGTTTTCAAAGGCTCCACCTACAAATACCACCACATTGGGAATTGGAGTTTCTACATATCAATTTTAGAGGGACCTGAACATTCAGTTGAGCTTCCCAGGTAGCTCAGTGGTAAACAGTCTGCCTACAATACAGGAGCCACAGGAAATACGGGTTCAATCCTGAGTCAGGAAGATCCTCTGGAGGAGGGAATGGCAATCCACTTCAGTATTCTTGCCTGGAAAATCCACTGAAAACTTGCCTGAAAACTCCAACAGAGGAGTCTGGAGGGCTACAGTCCATAGGATCTCTAAGAGTTAGACATGACTGAGTGACTGAGCAGCAGCAAACATTCAATTCAGAGAATTATGACTCATCTCAGATGAGTTAGGTCTGACTTGTTAATAGGAAACAATTAGGAAGTTGTATTAACCTCAAACTCAAAAGGTACATACAGCTTTATTACTATCCCTGACCTTTCTTCTATTGTTGAATGAGTTTTAATTTTCTTCTACCATTAAACAGTATTGCATGAGCACCAAAGGCCTATAATGAAGCAGTCAGAAATTTAATTCCATACTATCCATACTGTTTTCCATACAAATTTTGATTCCATACAAATTTAGTGCTAACTTCACATTTAGTAACTTATGACCTTGAGTAAGTTCATCTTTTTTATCTTTCTTTTTGCTTGATTTACAAAATGGGCAATGCTATTGCCTTCATAAGTTATGAAGGTGAAAAATAAAGTGTATCCCTGATTCTCTAGTGCTATGACTGGCATATGAGAGGTGCTCATTAAGGGTTACTTCTCTTTAAACAGGTATATGGTTGAATAGATGTGTAAATACAAAATGTCAATATCTGAATTCTCTTTGAGGGTCTAGAATCATGTGTTTTATTAAATAGATTTATTTGATGTGTACTATATACCAAACACTACACAGTCTCTTTCCTTCATTCTCTCTGGTAAATTAGCTGATCTTTGGTTTAACTTGTTGCTCTTAATTGCATACTATCAAAATGTCTATTGTTTCTGAATGTACCCTTAGGCTTGAAATCCTCCACAATGTTGCAAATAATCTGGGTCTTCTGGAGAGGGCTTTTTCAAAGATTTTTTTGGTAGTATATCTTCTATCAAAATCTATGAACCCCCACTCTAGGGCTGGGAATGGAGACTGTGGCATGCTTCTCCTGCAGGGATGCCCTTGATACATTAGCAGAAAACTGGGATTAGATATTGTCCTCTTTTCTTTTCCCCTGTTTGGCTTACATCTCCTATGAGGTAGTCTTTAGCCCTATAAATTGGGTATGAGTGGAAGAAGATTGTCCTCAATATTTGGCCACACTTGCCAGGAATGTAACCTCTGTAATTTGGAGTCAGGAGGTGGGAGTTGAGAAATGCTAGCAGCCTGCCTTTCCAAGTGAGATAGTGAAATAGCCTATCCCCCACCCAGGAGATGAAGAAAAGATGGGCTCTTTACTTGATCAGTTCAGTTCAGTCGCTCAGTCATGTCTGACTCTTTGTGACCCCATAAACTGCAGGACGCCGGGCCTCCCTGTCCATCACCAACTCCTGGAGTCTACCAAAATCCATGTCCATAGAGTCAGTGATGCCATCCAGCCGTCTCTTCCTCTGTCATCCCCTTCTCCTCCTGCCCCCAATCCTTCCCAGCATTACGGTCTTTTCCAATGAGTCAGCTCTTCACATGAGGTGGCCAAAGTATCGGAGTTTCAGCTTCAGCATCAGTCCTTCTAATGAATACCCAGGACTGATCTCCTTTAGGATGGACTAGTTGGATCTCCTTGCAGTGCAAGGGACTCTCAAGAGTCTTCTCCAACACCACAATTCAAAAGCATCAATTCTTCGACTCTCAGCCTTTTTCACTGTCCAACTCTCCCATTCATACATGACCACTGGAAAAACCATAGCCTTGACTAGATGGACCTTTGTTGGCAAAGTAATGTCTCTGCTTTTCAATATGCTATCTAGGTTGGTCATAACTTTCCTTCAAAGGAGTAGGCATCTTTTGATTTCATGGCTTCAGTCACCATCTGCAGTGATTTTGGAGCCCCCAAAATAAAGTGTGACACTTTTCCCACTGTTTCTTCATCTATTTGCCATGAAGTGATGGGACCAGATGCCATGATATTGGTTTTCCTAATGTTGAAACTTAAGCCAGCTTTTTCACTCTCCTCTTTCACTTTCATCAAGAGGCTTTTTAATGCCTCTTCACTTTCTGCTGTAAGGGTGGTGTCATCTGGATATCTGAGGTTATTGATATTTCTCCCAGCAATGTTGATTTTAAATTGTGCCTCTTCCAGCCCAGCGTTTCTCATGATGTACTCTTCATATAAGTTAAATAAGCAGGGTGACAATATACAGCCTTGACGTACTCTTTTTCCTATTTGGAACCAGTCTTTTGGTTCCATGTCTATTTATAACTGTTGTTTCCTGCCCTGCATACAGGTTTCTCAAAAGACAGGTCAGATGGTCTGGTATTCCCATCTCTTTCAGAATTTTGCACAGTTTATTGTGATCCACACAGTCAAAGGCTTTGGCATAGTCAATAAAGCAGAAGTAGATGTTTTTCTGGAACTCTCATGCTTTTTCGATAATCCAGTGGATTTTGGCAATTTGATCTCTGGTTCCTCTGCCTTTCTTGATCATACATGCCTAAATTAGAGCTCCCCTTATCTTGGCCAGTTGGAGAGAAATTAGGAAGGTGTTGCTGGTCAAATTCTTAGCTTCCTCTACCCATTTTATTGGCATGCAGTTGTTCATAGCACTTCTTATGATCTTTGTATTTCTCTGATGCTATTTGTAACTTCTTTTTCATTTCTGATTGTATTGATCTGGGCCTTCTCTCTTTATTTTCTGATGCATCTGACTAAATAAAGGTTTATCAGTTTTGTTTACCTTTTCACAGAATCAATTTTGTTTATCTTTCTGGCTGTTTGCTTCATTGGTCTTTTAAATTGATATTATTATTTTAGTCTCACATTTATTTCTGCTCTGATCTTTATAATTTCTCCCCTAGCTAATTGAGTTGTTTGTTCTCCTTTTTCCAGTTCATTTAACAGTGCAGTTTAGTTGTTTATCTGAGGTTTTGCTTGTTTGTTTTTTGTGGTAATCATGTATTGCTAAAAAATGCTTTTGCTCTGTTCCATAGTTTTTGGATCATCATATTTTCATTATCATTTGTCTCCAAGTATATATATATATATATATATATATATATATATATATATATATACATATATAATTTCCTCTTCAATTTCTTCAGTGATTGTTTGTTTTTTAGTAGCATATTATTAGGTCACCTTGAGTTTGTGTTTTTTTATGTAGTTTTTTTTCTTTTTGTAGTTTTTTTTCTTTTTGAGTTTGTGTTTTCTTTATGTAGTTTTTCTTCTTTTCATATTTCTATTCTTATAACATTGTCATCTTAAAAGATACTTGTTATGCTTTCATTTTTCTCAAATTTACTGAGGTTTGTTTTGTGGCCTAATATTTGATCTACACTGGAAAATGTTCTATGTGTATGTGAGAAGAATGTTCTACATGTATCTATAAAGTCTATCAAGTCTAATATAGCATTTAAAACCAATGTTTCCTTTTTGATTTTCTGTTTGAATGATTTGTCCATTGATGTAAAAGACGTGTTAAAGACTCCTACTGATATTGTGTAACTGTCAATTTCTCCCTGTATGTCCATTAATATTTTCATTATATATTCAGGTGGTGCTTTGTTGGGTGCATATATATTTACAATTGTTTTATCTTTTTTATAGGATTGATCTCTTGATGTTCTTCTTTGTCTCTTGCAACAGTCTTTATTTTAATGCCTCTTTTATGTGATAAAAGTGTCCTTAATCTGGTTTTCTTTTAATTTCTGTTTTCATAGATTTTTTTTTCCATTCACTCATTTTCAATTTGTATGTTTCTCTAGATCTGAGGTGAGTATCTTATAGGCAGCTTATATATAGATCTGGTTTTTGTATCTATTCAGCCACTCTATGTGTTTTGATTGCAGTATTTAGTCCATTTGCATTTAAGATAACTATTGATATATATATATTCTTGCCATTTCCTTAATCTATAGATTTTTATTCTTTTTTTCCCCCTTTCTTCTTTTATGGTTTGATGACTACCTTTAGTATTATGTTTGGATTCCTTTTTCTTTTCTTGTGTTTATATTTACTGCAAATTTTCAGTTTGTGGTTACCATGAAACTTTTATATCCAAATAGGTCCTGGAGCTAGTGCTGTTCCACTGGTGGGCAGCTGTTCTGTGGCTTCCAGACTCAAGGGACTACCAGAGCTGGTGTCACATTGCTGCTGATTGTGGTCAGTTCTTGATACACTTGGCTGTGGTGTCCATGATGCTTCAAAGCTTATGCTGGCCTATAGTGGGCAAGGCCATGGCATATTTTGTTCCAGGGCAGGTATTGGCCTGCTCATGGGCAGCCTGTATTTGTAGGATGCAAGGTTGTGGTTGGCTTGTAGCTAATGTCTACACACTGGTGGGTGGACTGAGCCTGAGACTAGATCAGGCTCACTGGACAGCAGTGGCAGAGCCCATTTTGTCCCAGAGCAGATGCTGGCCTGCTCATGGGTGGCCTAGGTTCACGGGTTGCAGGACTTCAGTTCTCCAGAAGGTTTTTTTCTGCCTGCTGGTGAGTGAGGTAGGGCCTGAGGCTCAAGAAAGTTCACTGCTAGGTGGGCTAGCTTTTCTAGGGCTGCTGTCTGCCCACTGGTATGCAGAGCTGAGTCCCAACCTCTCTGGCTATAGGGCCTTGAGGTCTATAACCTGTGTCTAGTGGGGATCCTAGGACGAGTGCCTGTATACTAGTGTATGGTGCCAAATCCTGGGTGCTCTTGTGGGCAGGACTGTGTCCAGAGGAGGCTGTGGGCTCAAGGATTCTCAAAGCAGCCTATCTGCAAATGGATTGGTCTGTGTCTATGCCAAGTTAGTTGCTTGGCTTAAGGTATCTACAGGCTGTTGTGCAAGGGAAGAGCTGAATCTGGAGGCTGAAAAATCTATAGGAAAGACTCCAAAACTGTACTTATCAGCATCAGTGTCAACGTGGTAGAACAATTTCCCAAAGTGGCTGCCACTACTGTCTAAGTTCCCAGAGTGAGCTGTAGGCACCACCTGCCTTTCTGGAGGCCTTCTAAGATCAGCAGGTGAGTATGATTCAGGTTCCTATTGAATTATTGCTTTTTCTCTGGGTCCTGGAGCATGCAATAGCTCAGATGATAAAGAATCTGCCTGCTAATGCAGAAGACCCAGGTGTGATCCCTGAGTCAGGAAGATATCCTAGAGAAGGGAATGGCAATTCATTCCAGTATTTTTTGCCTGGGAAATCCTATAGATAGAGGAGATTGCTGACCTGTAGTCTATAGGATTGTGAAGAGTCAGACACTACTCAATGAATAATAGTTTAGGAGTGAAGGCTCTATTTCCCCCAGACATCTGGAATTTCTTAAAAGTAAGCCCTGATGACCTCCAAAGCCATATGCACAGGGACTTGTCTCCCTGGTGCAGAACCCCCAAGCTGGGGAGCCTGGATATGGGGCGTAGTCTTCCTTACTCTTTGGAGAAAACTTCTGCAATTTTAATTAATCTCCCATTTATGGATTAAACACTCAGGGGTAGTGGATCTGACTATATTGTGATTATTCCTCTCCTACCAGTATTATAATTCCTTCTGTATGTCTTTAGTTGTAGAAGATCTTTTCTGGTAGGTTATTGTTTTATTCACTGATGGTTATATAAATAGTTGCAGTCTCCTATGAGAGAAGGTAATTTCAGGATCTTCCTAGTGTGCCATCTTGGCTGATCAAAAATTTATAAGTTTTAAACTGAATGCCAGTGCATTCTCTTGGCAAACTTTATTAACATTTGCCCTGCTTCATTCTGTACTCCAAGGACATATTTGCCTGTTATTCTGGGTATTTCTTGACTTCCTACTTTTGCATTCTGGTCCCCTATAATGAAAAGGGCACCTTTTTGGGGTGTTAGTTCTAGAATATCTTGTAGGTCTTCATAAAACTGTTTAACTTCAGCTTCTTTAGAATTGCTGGTCAGGGCATAGCCGTGGATTACTGTGCTATTGAATAGTTTGCCTTGGAAATGAACAGAGACCATTTTGTCATTTTTGAGAATGCATGCAAGTATTGCTTTTCAGACTCATGTTGACTATGATGGTTACTCCATTTCTTCTAGTGGATTCTTGCCCACAGTAGTAGATATAAGGGTCATGTGGGTTAAATTCACCCATTCCAGTCCATTTTAGTTCACTGATTCCTAAAATGTTGATGTTCACTCTTTGCATCTCCTGTTTGACCACTTTCAATTTGCCTTGATTCATGAACCTAACTTCCAAGTTCCTATGTAATATTGCTCTTTGCGGCATCGGATTTGACTTCCATCACCAGTCACATCCACAACTGGGTGTTTTTGCTTTGGCTCCATCTCTTCATTCTTTCTGGAGTTGTTTCTCCACTGGTTTCCAGTAGCATATTGGGCACATACCAACCTAAGGAGTTCATCTTTCAATGTCCTATGTTTTGCCTTTTCATACTGTTCATGGGGTTCTGAAGTCAAGAATACTGAAGTGGTTTGGGATTCCCTTCTTCAGCGGACCACGTTTTGCCAGAACTCTCCACCATGATCCATCCATCTTCAGTGGCCCAAAACAGCATGACTCATAGTTTCATTGAGTTAGAGAAGGCTGTGGTCCATGTGATCAGATTGGTTAGTTTTCTGTGATTGCAGTTTCAGTCTGTCTGCCCTCTGATGGAGAAGAATAAGAGGCTTATGGAAGTTTCCTGATGGGAGGCACTGACTGATGGGAAAACTGGGTCTTGTTCTGATGGGCAGGGCCATGGTCAGTTCAGTTGCTCAGTCGTGTCCAACTCTTTGCGACCCCATGAACCGCAGCATGCCCGGCCACCCTGTCCAACTCCCAGAGTCCACCATAACCCATGTCCATTGAGTCAGTAGTGCCATTCAACCATCTCATTCTCCATCATCCCCATTTTCTCCTGCTCTCAATTCTTTCCAGCATCAGGGTCTTTTCCAAAGAGTCAGCTCTTCACATCAGGTGGCCAAAGTATTGAAGTTGCAGCTTTAACATCAGTCCTTCCAATGAACACCCAGGACTGATCTCCTTTAGGATGAGCTAGTTGGATCTCCTTGCAGTCCAAAGGACTCTCAAGAGTCTACTCCAACACCACAGTTCAAAAGCATCAGTTCTTCGGTGCTCAGCTTTCTTTATAGTCCAAGTCTCACATCCATACATGACAACTGGAAAAACCATAGCCTTGACTAGATAAACCATTGTTGGCAAAGTAATGTCTCTGCTTTTTATCATGCTGTCTAGGTTGATCATAACTTTCCTTCCATGATCAGTTAATCTTTAGTCCAATTTTATGTTGATGGGTGTGGCTGTGTTCCCTCTCTGTTATTTACCTGGGGCCAAACTGTGGTGGAGGTAATGAAGACAAAATGAAGAAGCTTCAAAGATGCAGAAACTCTATACAATCATCAAAAACAAGGCCAGGAGATGATTGTGGCTCAGATCATGCACTCCTTATTGCCAAATTCAAACTTAAATTGAAGAAAGTAGGAAAACCACCAGACCAATGAGGTATGACCTAAATAAAATCCTTGACAATTATACAGTGAAAATGACAAATTGATTCAAGGGATTAGGTCTGACAGAGTGCCTGAAGAACTATGGACAAAGATTCCTGACATTGTACTAGAGGCAGAGATCAAGACCATCCCCAAGAAAAAGAAATGCAAAAAAAGCAAAATAGTTGTCTGGGGAGACTATACAAATAGCTGAGAAAAGAATAAGAGTGAAAGGCAAAAGAGAAAGGAAAGATATACCCATCTGAATGAAGATTTCCAAAGAATAGCAAGGAGAGATAAGAAAGGCTTTCTCAGTGATTGGTGCAGAGAAATAGAGTAAAACAATAGAATGGGAAAGAGTAGAGATCTCTTCAAGAAAATTAGAGATGCCAAGGGAACATTTCATTCAAAGGTGGGCTCAATAAAGGACAGAAACAGTGTAGACCTAACAGAAGCAGAAGATATTAAGAAGAGGTGGCAAGAATACACAGAAGAACTATATAAAGAAGATCTTAATGACCCAGATAATCACGATGGTGTGATCACTCAGCTACAGCCAGGCATCCTGGAATGTGAAGTCAAGTAGACCTTAGAAAGAATCATTACAAGCAAAGCTAGAGCAGGTGATGGAATTACAGTTGAGCTATTTCAAATCCTAAAAGATGATTCTGTGAAAGTGCTGCACTCAATATGTCACCAAATTTGGAAAACTCAGCAGGGCCCCCCAGGACTGGAAAAGTCAGTTTTCCTTCCAATCTCAAAGAAAGGCAATGCCAAAGAATGCTCAAACTATCACACAATTGCACTCATCTCACACGTTAGTAAATTAATGCTTAAAATTCTCCAAGCCAGGCTTCAACAGTACATGAACCATAAACTTCGAGATGTCCAAGCTTTTTTTAGAAAAAGCAGAAGAATTAGAGATCAAATTACCAACATGGTTGGATCATCTGAAAAGCAAGAGAATTTCAGAAAAACCATTTACTTCTGCTTTATAGGCTACACCACAGCCTTTGACTGTGTGGGTCACAACAAATTGTGAAAAATTCTTAAAGTGATGAGGATACCAGACCACCTTACCTGCCTTCTGAGAAATCTGTCCACAGGTGAAGAAGCAACAGTTCGAATTGGATATGGAACAACAGACTGCTTCCAAATTGGGAAAGGAGTATGCCAAGGCTGTATATTGACACCCTGCTTATTTAACTTATATGCAGAGTACATCATGCAAAATGCTGAACTGGATGAATCACAAACTGGAATCAACATTGCCAGGAGAACTATCAATAACCTCAGATATGCAGATAACACCACCCTTATGGCAGAAAGCGAAGAAGGACTAAAGAGCCTCTTGATGAAAGTGAAAGAGGAGAGTGAAAAAGTTGGCTTAAAGCTCAACATTCAGAGAGCTGTGATCATGGCATCTGGTCTCATCACTTCATGGCATATAGATGGGGAAACAATGGAAACAGTGGCTGAACTTTATTTTTTGGGGCTCCAAAATCACTGTAGCCATGAAATTAAAATATGCTTGCTCCTTGGAAGAAAAATTATACCCAACCTAAACAGCATATTAAAAAGCAGAGACATTTCTTTGCCAACAAAGGTCTGTCTAGTTAAGGCTATGGTTTTTTCCAGTAGTCATGAATGGTGTAAAAGTTGGAGTATAAGGACATTTAAGCACTAAAGAATTGAGGCTTTTGAACTGTGATGTTGGGGAAGACTCTTGAGAGCCTCTTGGTTTGCACGGAAATCCAACTAGTCCATCCTAAAGGAAGTCAGTCCTAAATATTGGAAGGACTGATGCTGAAGCTGAAACTCCAATACTTTGGCTACCATGTGAAGAGCTGAGTCATAGGAAATGATTCTGATGCTGGGAAAGATTAAAGGCAGGAGAAGAAGGGAATGACAGAGAATGAGATAGTTGGATGGCATCACCAACTCGGTGGACATAAATTTGAGTTAACTCCGAGAGTTGGTGATTTACAAGGAGACCTGGATTGCTACAGTCCTTGGGATCACAAAGAGTTAGACACAACTGCTGAACTGAACTGAACTGAAACTGCTTGCCTTTGTGAGTATCATGATAAAATCTTATCCTGCTCCTTCATGCCTGAATCCCAAACCATGGACACTGTCTGCTCTTTACTTCCACCCATGGACATCAACATGGCTTGAAGATCCAAGATCACCTAAAGTAGATTATTCCTCTGAGTTATCATCAGAAGGTCAGTAGTATCTCAATGCTATGTCACAATGAGTAAGTCATTCACATCATTTAATCTCATTGTATAGACACTGGGTCATCTCCCATCATCATCAGAGAAGAAGGGTGAGTTCAGTAAAATTAGATGCTTTGGGAAAGAGAAAGAAGGGAAGAGATCACATTCATGAAACTTTTACTGCACTATATTTTTATCTCTATTTTTATTTTATTAGTAGTATTGTTGTTGACCTCTTACTATGCCTAATTTATAAATTAAACTTTATCATAGTTATGTATGTATTGGAAAAAAGATGGTATATATATGGTTCATACTACCCATGGTTTCAGGCATGTACTGGGACTATTAAAACATATACCTCATTGATGAAAGGAGGCTACCATACCACAAAAATATACCTGCCATATAATAGAGACATAATAAATGCTTATTGTAAACATGTATCAATACAGCTTGACACTAGAAAGCACACAAATAAACACCAGCAGACAATCTCAAAGATTATTATCCATAAAACATTGGAGCTGAAAAAGCTTTTAGGGACCATAGTCTTGATTCTACACACGAGCCTGGAAGTTCAGACTTATACATACAAAAGTTCTCACATTCAAAGATAAAGAAAATCCGTGTTTTTTGTCATATAAATCCTTTTCCTTGCCCATCCTTCCAAGGTTGGGATTCTGAATTCTTGCTTGGTGTAAATACTCTATTTAATTTTATTGTGTCTGAAAGAGTAGACAAAGACTTAGAAGCTAATCAAACTAATTCTTTCATTTTACAAATAACTTTATTGTGAAGAGATTAAACATTTAAATTCTAGTAGAGGGGAAATGTTAATGTTTGTTGTGGTGATGCACTGAAAAACAATATGTAAGATATGATTAGGTCAATGAAAATGAGGTAGTATAAAGTATTTGAAATTTGTGGAAGACAGAAATCAAAGTATAGGAAGCTATGTTAACAAAAGTTGACATAGAGATTTTGGGTATAAAATTATTTGGACAGGTTATTTTGGAACAGATAACAGGAGATTTGAGAGGGGCTTGAAATATATTTGGATGATAACTACAGAAACAAGCAACTTAATTTAAAAAGAGAAAAAGGAGCATCCTTTTTGTATCTGCTCCTTCTCAAGGAGGGTTTAAGACTGCAATATAGCTGTGGATGTTTTGCAAGTAAATTCCCACTTCTGCCACTGCTGAGGGTGGGAATCTTCTTTTTTATTTTTTTAATTCCCCAGGTGGCTTCAGGGAATCTCTTGCCTTTTTCCTCCGTAATGAAAAACTTCTCTTTTGAATGTGTTTTCCTTATAGCAGTGATGTAACATTTTCTAAACTGGGTTTATATTTACAGAAAATGACCACCTTGTTAAAGGTATTCAATTACTAAATAAGACAAGATATTATAAAAATATTTAAATAATAAAATTTTCCATACATGTTAGTTATACCTTTCTGATTAAAAGAAAAAAATCAGAATTATGAATCTCAATATCTAAAAAGTGTATACATAGTTTTAAAGATGCTAAAAATAGTTTACAAGTTACCCACCTATGAGAGGAAAAGTTGGCTTCATAATTTGCATTCCTGAGTTATAATAAAAAATAATTCAAAATATTGGGACATGGCAAATGACATTCATTAAACAAAATTTTATTCTTTTTATTTTTATTGTTTTCATTGGCTTTATAGTTTCTAGTTTCTCTCTCTCTATATATATATATAGTTAATTATCTTTTGCTTGAATATATAAAGATATTATTCATAGATACGCAATTTCTTCACATATATTATAGAAAACTATGTGTTACAAGCAGTTTTCTCATGAATGCGAAATGCTTGGTAATTGTGAGTTTTTTATATGGATGCTGTATTGTGGTGTCTTTATGGTCTGTTTTAAAGAGTATCGAAGGAAATTTGCAATACGAAAGTGTCATTAAAGAAAAGCATAAAGAGTTGTTGATCTTCTGGAAATTATGTTAAGCCCAGTTACTCCCATGTTTTCCTCCGTTTATACTACTACTTGTTTGCTTCAGGAGGTAACAAGAAAGGAAGGAAGGGAGGAAAGGAAGTAAGAAAGGGAAAAGAAAAAGAGATAATGAAATAAAAAATAAAGAAAGGAAAGGAATATAAATTTAAAAAGGAAAATAGAGAGGAAGGGCCTTTTGCTTATCAATTGCTGCATGCAAAAATCTGTTTCAAAACTGAAGAGCTTGGATTTCCCTACTAGTCTAGTGGTTAAGATTTTGCCTGCTAATTCAGGGGATATGGGTTCAATTCCTAGTCTGGGAAGATTACACATGCTGTGAGGAAGCTAAGGCCATGTACCGCCCTACTGAGCTGTGCTCTAGAGCTAATGCAATGAAACTACTGAGCTCACATCCGCCAGAGCCAGTGCTCTGCAACACAAGGAGTCACTGCAATTAGCCCATGCAACACAGCTAGAAAGTAGCCTCTGCTCAGTGGAACTAGAGAGTCTGCCAACAGCAATGAAAACCTGGCTCTGCCAAAAATAAATAAGTAAATCAAAACCGAATAGCTTAAGACACAACTACATATAGACTCATGAATCTGTATTATGGACAAGACTCAGTTTGGATGGCTTGTCTGTGTTCCATGTGATAGACGTTGACCAGAAATGTCTAACTTGGGGTATCCAGTGAGGTTTCACTTACCTGTTTTCCGTCTCTGTTGGGGTGGCTGGGATGGCTAGGAGCTGACATCTCTGTCTCTGTCTCTCTCCTCATGTCATTAAGATTCCCTAAGCCCTCTCTCTCTCTAGCACTATAGTTGAACAAGTTTACACACTAGCTCCAAGCCTCAAGAGAGAAAAAGTGGAGGAGTTGGAGCTCATAAATGTATTATCACTTCTGTCATATTCTATAGCTCAAAGCAGGCCATGAGGCAAGCTGAGGTCAAGGGAAGAATAAACAGATTCCATTTCTCAATTGTTGTTGTTGCTCAGTCACTCAGTTGTGTCTAACTCAACCCCATGAACTGAAGAATGCCAGGCTTCTTTGGCCTTCACTATATCCTGGAGGTTAGTAAAACTCATGTCCATTGACTTGATGATGCCATCCAACCATCTCATCCTCTGTCACCCTCTTCTCTTCCTGCCCTTGGTCTCTCCCAGCATCAGGCTCTTTTCCAATGAGTCCATCAGCTGGCCAAAGTATTGGACCTTCAGCTTTGGCATCAGTCCTTCAAATGAATATTCAGAACTGATTTCCTTTAGGATGGACTGATTTGATCTCCTTGCTGTTCAAGGAACTGTCAAGAATTTTCTCCAGCACCACATTTTGAAAGCATCAATTTCTCAGCACTCAGTCTTCTTTATGGTCCAACTCTCACATCCATACATGACTACTGGAAAAACCATAGCTTTAATGAGATGGACCTTTGCCAGCAAAGTGATGTCTCTGCTTTTTGAATATGCTGTCTATGTTTGTCATAGCTTTTCTTCCAAGGAGCAAGCGTCTTTTAATTACATTGTTGTAGTCACTGTCCCCAGTGATTCTGGAGCCCCAAAAATAAAGTTTGTCGTTATCTCCATTTTCCCCCCTATATATTTGCTCTAAGGGATGGGATCAGATGCTGTGGTTTTAGTTTATTTAATGTTAAGTTGTAAGTCAGCTTTGCCACTCTCCTCTTTCATCTTCATCAAGAGGCTCTTTAGTTCCTCTTCACTTTCTATCTTTAAGGTGGTATCAACTGCATATCTGAAGTTATTGATATTTCTCCCAGCAATCTTGATTCCAGCTTGTCCTTCATTCAGCCTGACATTTCGCATGATGTGATTTTCATAGAAGTTAAACAAGCAGTGTGACAATATACAAACTTGATGTACTTCTATCTCAGTTTCTCAGTAGGAGAAGCAATGTGTATGTTCACAGATGAAAGTCACCATTAATGCCTCTTTGAAAATCACCTACTACAGAAATTAGAGAGAAATAAAAAGGAAGCAAAACAAAAACTTTTCAAAAATGTGGCTTACTTTGCATTATTATTGTAGTTAATTTCTCCTCTACTCATTAAGTCATTCAGTATAGGAGTCAAACTACACCCTCTCTATCTTTCCTGTTATACCAAACCTTATCTGTACCTCGCTAACTCTGAATGCTTGTTTCCTTTCTGCATCTTCTACACTCCATGCATGGTGCAGCAGTCATGATTCTTCTGGATTATTGAACTAGTATTTACCTGTTTTTCCTCTCCCTTCACTACATCTTTTCCACTATAACAGAGTAATCTTTCAAAACACTAAACTTCATGTCACTTTCCTGTTTTAAAGTCTTGAATAGCTCCATACTGTATAAATAATAGACTCTAAATTTCTTCTTATTTTATATAAAGCAATCTTTAACCTGTATCTTGTTGTTGTTCAGCCACTAAATCATGTCCAACACTTTATGACCCCATAAACTACAGCATGCCAGGCTTCTCTGTCCTTCACTGTTTCCAGAGTTTGCTCAGATTCATGTCCATTGAGTCAGTGATGCTTTCTAACTATCTCATCTGCTGCTGCCTTCTTCTCCTTTTGTCTTCAATCTTTCCCAGCATTAGAGTCTTTTCCAATGTGTTGGTTTTTCTGTCTGTTCCTCAGCTGATATCAAATCTTTGGTTTTAGATATTTTCTTATAAACATAAAACTCACACTCATCATTCTGACCTATGCACAGCTCCCCAAATGTACTATAGCCATATCTTATCTATTTTAAGACACATTTCCTTCTTGAGAAGCTATCCCCATTCCTTTATTTGAAAATACCTCACTATATTAGACCCAATCCAAGGATTTCCTGTTCTCTAGAGCTATCGCTGACATATCCAAGCAGAGTTGATTAGTTTTGGTTCCTAATTATTTCTGTACCAGTTATTTCTATTTATTTACACATAGTAAGCCTCAGCTGAAATTCAACAAATTAATAAACAGAAAGAGAAATCAAAACTGCATGACATGAGAAGAGATACACATTATTTCTTCCAGGAAGAATCAGTTCAGACTGCAAAGAAACTAAGATATGAGACTATATTTTTCCACATATGGAGGTTAACAAAACTGGGCAGAAACCATGATTACAGAGTCCACAATACATTCAGTTAGGGCTTTTATGATACAGACTCACAAAATGGTGCTGTAGATGAGTGCCTTTTAGCACACATTAAGAATTTACAAAGTAAGATGCAGCATAAACTTATTGCTGGAGAAGTGAATAACAAGTCAAGAGTACAGTGTTCAATTATTGTCATGATTCCAACCACTATTGCCAGATTTTCAGAACCCATTATATCTATAAGTTGCTATTGAGCTAAAGATGGAATTCTTATTGCAATGTTATATCCATTATAAATACATTCTAACTAGAAACCAAGTATTATACAGTAAAGTTATATTTAATCAAACCAGAAATTTTCACCACACCAAAGCTCAAAAACTTCAGTAAATCTTGAAAAAAACTAGTCAAAAAACTAACATGAATATTTGAAAATAAGTTCAAACTACAGAGCAATATGTTGGCATAAATTATTGGAATTTGTCTTTTATGGATGTCACAGTAGCTTCATTTATAACTCAAGATGAACTTCTTATGTTGCCTGGGGTCAGGGGAGTCTAGGTATGTTCTGGATATAAAGAAGTCTGGAACTTGTGGGTCCTGAACATTTGATGGCTTTGCTGAAACAAACATTTTATGTAAAACAATTTTCTCATAGTGCTCCAGGAACTACATTCAAGAATACACCTAAACAGGAGGGATTAGTATTGTGGAATGGGAAGTGAAGAACTGCTTCAAAGTGACTATGGAAGAATGATTGACATTTCTTCATGCACTTGAATAATAACTTGAAATAAGTACAACAGATTATTAACTTGAAATAACTATGAGATTATTAATACTAAACCTAGTTTTACAGATTCAGAAATAGAAACCCAGAAAAGTTTTTAAGTTCTTATGAAAGATAACATGCTAGTTATGTGCAGATATGTGGGTATTATAGCCATCTGTTCATGCTCCTTTTAATTAAGAAAAGGTCTCATAAGAAATCCATCAAACAAGCATACATACCGATCTCGTTTTTGTAGATTAGTGGTCTGGATTTTGGAGTTAAGAAAGTGAAAACTGGAGGGTAGTTTCTTGATAGTCGTGTGATGAAACATTTCAAAGAGATAATTACCAATTATTATGATGGTTCAGTTCAGTTTAGTTGCTCAGTTGTGTCCAACTTTTTGCAACCCCATGGACTGAAGCACTGCAGGCTTCCCTATCCATCACCATATCCCAGAGCTTGCCCAAACTCATGTCCATTGAGTCGGTGATGCCATCCAACCATCTCATCCTCTGTCATTTACTTGCCTGCCTTTCCTAGCATCAGGGTCTTTTCAAAGGAGTCAGTTCTTGGTCAGGAAGCCAAAGCACTGGAGCTTCAGCTTCACCATCACAACTTCCAAAGAATATTCAGTGTTGATTTCCTTTAGAATTGACTGATTTGATCTCCTTGCTGGGGACTCTCAAGAGTCTTCTCCAGCACTACAGTTCAAAAGTATCAATTTTTCAGTGTTCAGCTTTCTTTAAGGTTCAACTCTCACATACATACATGACTACTGGAAAAACGATTGGTTTGACTATATGGACATTTATCAGCAAAGTAAAGTCTCTGGTTTTTAATATGCTGTCTAGGTTTGTCATAGCTTTTTTCCCCCAAGGAACAAGTGTCTTAATTTCATGACTGCAGTACCATCTGTAGTGACTTTTGAGCCAAGAAAATAAAGTCTGTCACAATTTCCATTGTTTCCCCATCTATTTGCCATGAAGTGATGGGACCAGATGCTGTGACCTTCATTTTTTTGAATGTTGAGTTTTATGCCAACTTTTTCACTCTCCTCTTTCACTTTCATCAAGACGCTCCATATCTGAGGTTATTGATATTTCCTCTGGCAATCTTGATTTCAGCTTGTGCTTCATCCAGCCCAGTATTTTGCATGACATACTCTGCATAGAAGTTAAATAAACAGGGTGACAATATACAGTCTTGACCTACTCTTTTCCCAATTATGAGCCAGTCCATTGTTCCATGTCTAGTTCTAATTGTTGCTTCTTGACTTGCATCTAGATTTCCCAAGAGACAGGTAAGGTGGTCTGGTATTTTCATCTCTTTACGAATTGTCCACAGTTTGTTGTGATCCACACAGTCAAAGATTTGGTGTAGTCAACAAAGCAGAAGTAGATATTTTTTTTAGGAATTATTTTGCTTTTTGTGTGATCCAACAGATGTTGGCAATTTGACCTCTGGTTCCTCTGCCTTTTCTAAATCTAACTTGAATATCTGGAAGTACTGGTTCATATACTGTTGAAGCCTAGCTTTGAGAATTTTGAGCATTACTTTGCTAACATGTGAGATGAGTGCAATTGTACTGTAGTTTGAACGTTCTTTGGCATTGACTTTCTTTGGGATTGGAATCAAAGAGAAAACGATGCCAAAGTAATGGAGCCAAAGCAAAAAAGCAAAAACAAACAAACAAACAAACAAACAAAAAAAAACAGTTGTTGATGTGACTGGTGATGGAAAGCACAATACTACATAGGAACCATGAATGTTAGGTCTATGAATCAAGGTAAATTGAAAGTGATCAAACAGGTGATAGCAAGTGTGAACATCCATATTTTAGGAATCAGTGAATTAAAATGTATTAGAATAGGCAAATTTAACTCAGATGACCATTATATCAATTACTGTGGGTAGGTACTCCTTAGAAATAGTCAACAAAAGGGTCTGAAATGCAGTATTTGGGTGCAATAGCAAAAATGACAGAGTTATTTCTGTTTGTTTCCAAAACAAGGTCAGTACTGAAATCAGATTGGTTATATTCTTTGCTGCTGAAGATGGAGAAGTTTTGTACAGTCAGCAGAAACAGACTGTGGCTCAGATCATGAATGCCTTATTTCAAAATTCAGACTTAACTTGAAGAAAGTAGGCAAAATCACTAGACCATTCAGGTATGACCTAAATCAAATCCCTTATTATACAGTGGAAGTGACAAATAGATTCAAGGGATAATATCTCATAGACACAGTACCTGAAGAACTGTGGATGGAGTTGGTAACATTGTACAGGAGTAATCAAAACCATCCCCAAGAAAAAGAAATGCAAAAAGCCAAAGGAGTTGTCTGAGGAGGCCTTACAAATAGCTGTGAAAAGAAGAAAAGTGAAAGCAAAGGAGATGGGGAAAGATATACCCATCTGAATGTAGAGTTCCAAAGAATAAGAAGGAGAGAGAAGAAAACCTTCCTAAGTGGTCAATGCAAGGAAATACAGGAAACAATAGAATGGGAAAGACAAGAGCTCTCTTCAAGAAAATTAGAGATACCAAGGGAATATTTCATGCAAAGTTTGGCACAATAAAGTACAGAAACAGTGTAGACCTAGCAGAAGCAGAAGAGATGAATAGGTGACAAGCATGCACACAACTATACAAAAAATATCTTAATGATCCAGATGCCCATGATGGTGTGATCACTCATCCAGAGTCACACATCCTGCAATGCGAAGTCAAGTGGTCCTTAGGAACCATCACTATGAACAAAGCTAGTGGAGGTGGTGGAATTCCAGCTAAGCTATTTCAAATCCTAAAAGATGATGCTGTGAAAGTGCTGCACTCAATATGCCAACAAATTTGGAAAACACCAGTGGCTACAAGACTGGAAAAGGTCAGTTTTCATTCCAATCCCAAAGAAAGGCAATGCCAAAGAATGTTCAAATTATTGCACAATTAGGACAGAAAATTATCAATTTCAATTGCTTGTTACCAAAACCCTTATGGGAAAAACATTAGTCTTTGTTTATGGATAAGCAAAATGAGGCTGAGTTGATTAAATTTTTGATCTACCAGGACAGGCAAATGAAGGCAACAAAAGCTAATTTTTCACTCATTCTTTTCTTCTGCTTTACATCCTCTTCATTCTAGGATCTTAGCTAAAACAGGGATCAGTATCTGAGGGAAAGGGAATAAGAGAACACTGGGATGCACAAGTGGGCCAGTGAGGCTTTTGCCCCAAAGCAACTCTTGAAGTTCATGTTTGATTGGCTAAAACTTAATTGGCCAAACCCAGTCTTAATGGAAGGGTAGCATAACCCTGTTTATATATCCAAGGAAATAAGTGGAAATGAATGAATAGTAATATAATCTTCCATAAATTGTTGTTGTTGATCAGTTGCTAAGTCTTCTTATCTAATTTCACATCATGTGAATGAATGAGCTGGGTTTTGAATAGAGGCAGTTTAATTCTAGTGCCAATGCTTTTAAACACCTACATTTTCTTTCATATAATAATAGCTGGCATCTTATTTGTCAAACACTCTGCTAAACAATTTGCATGGATTTTCTTACTGGTGTTCATATCACTCCAGTGAAGATAGCACTTTTAGCATCCTTATTTTTTCAAGTGAAAATTTGTTTTCAAGGTTTGAAGGAATAAATTGTATTACCCAAGTCACATTGCTAATGCACTATCTCTAACAACAGAACCACTGTCAAAGTGAAAAGCAATTGGGTATTAAAAATACATCAGATGGAAGTTAATTCTTGGATCTTATAGTAAATTTAAACATGTATTTTAAAAAGCAACATGGTGTAATCATGTGTCAATATATAAATGTGACTAATATAACTCAGAAAGATAGCATAAATAAATCATAAGGAAATTCACTGCCTTTAAAATCTGCCTACTTAAGGTTGTGTATAGTCCTAGTGCCTTACCTAAGTTCCCAACCTAAGTCCCTATCCCCAGTACATTTTTGTAATAATACGGCTCTAATTTATCACCCCAAAACTTGGATACAATGACATGGGTATTTCTTTCATATATGCAATAACTGACCTTTTATCTTAGGTTCTTTCTGGTTTTGAGTTACATTCATTTATATCCTGTTAAATTGTTTTAATACAAGATCCTCAGTTCCAAAAATAGCTCTCTTACAGCTCTGTATTTCTGGAGAGTACCTCGTGCTTGCCAGAATAATTTTATTTGATAAAAGTAATAATAATCTATAAAGAATTATGAATAACTTTATAAACAATCATAATAATTTGTAAACATATAATTTTATCTTAAAATCTAGCTATTAAATATTGCATTATATTAATATATAATAACATTGCACCACAAAAAATAGTGAACAATTATATATATTTACATGTATCAAGTACTATTTTAAATACAACAAAGGATAGCTCATTTAATTCTCCAAATGACTTTGTAAGGTATGTATTATTATAGCCTCCATTTTACAGATGAAGTCAATCCTCTTTGGATAGTTTTCCCACATTATGGAAACAATGTAGAAGAAAATGAAACAAATCCATATGCATCATGGTGTTCACTAACATATTAATTATGTAATATTTTAAAGCATTGCCAAATAAATGGGAAAGTTAGAATATTTAGTAATATATTCAGTCTACATAATACTGAAATAACTTCAAAAATCTTAAGTACAAAAATTATATTCATTTAAAATACTTATGCTTGAGAGAACAAGATGGCAGAGGAATAGGTGGATGTGAAGTACACCTCTCTCACAGATACATCAGGAATACAACTTCAGACACAGAAGTACATGCAGAATACCAGCTGAGAGCAGACAGGAGTACCTGATCAGTGGAAAAGAATATATAGACCCATGCAAAACTCGGTAGGACAAGTGAACTAGGAGGAAAAACAGGAGAGTTAGTAGGACTGGACCTGCCCTCAGTGGGTGGGGGAACTGAAGCAAGGGTCCAATCCCCAATTAGGCCAATTGTCTGAGTCCAAGGAGAAACATTTAAGGCTGAGAATGAAACAGCTGATTTGTGGTGGTCTAAATGGAATGAGAATCAGACAGTCCTTGTGACAGCCATACATACTCCAGACAAGAATGCGGGTCCCCTGGAAGGTACAGCGGGTGAGAGCTGGCGTTTAGGGATTGTGGAGCGATCCCAGGGCTAGGGCTGCTGTTGATTGTAGAGAGACGGATTGAGGGGATGTGACGCAAGAGACTATGTGGGAAATGCTGGCAGAGGAAAGCCAGGCCATGGAAGCAAGGCAATACTGCTGAGTCACGCATAGCAGGTGGAGCCATCACCATAGCCTCGCTCTCCGCACACACCAGCATTGGCAGCTGAACAATAGAGAGACTGACCCATCAAATGCCTGACACACTGAACTGCAGAGTAGGACCCCAGCCACTGGGGCAGGGTGTGGGGGGCCCTATGTGCCTGGTGTGCTGAACAACAGAGAAGGACTGCAGGCAAGGGAACCCTCTAAGTGCCTGACCAGGTGGGGCTACAGAGAAAGACTGGCCAAAGCGGGCTTCTAATCACCAGCTACAAGACACTCGAGAAAAGAATCTTATAGGGCCATAACTCCTGCAGAGGAGGCAGTGTCCCTGCAAACTAGGTGCTGCCAGGGTCGCCACAAGCCAAGCAGCTGCATCACCTTCATGTTCAACTCTCACTGGGGCAGAGCTACCACAGGCAAAAGAGTCTTCCAGCTATGCGCGCAGGCTCATTTCAGCCGTGTCGAACTCTTTGCAGCCCCTACACTTTGGCCTTCCAGGTTTCTCTGTCAGGGAAGACGTTTCTCCAGGCAATACTGGAGCATTTTGGCCAATGCTGGTTGCCATAACCTTCTGGAGCACTGTATTTCCTGCTGTCCTAGCCGCCAACTCCCCTGAGTACCTGGTGCTGCCAGAACCCCTGTGACTCAAGCGACTGCACCACCTCCACACTTGGGCCTTGCCCAAGCCCTCCAGGGCAGCCTCAGGTGCAAACCCCAATAGATGACTCACACATGTAGAGATGGAAATAAAACCATAATTGAAACCCAGGGGCATCTAGGTTGTTTCCATGTCCTGGCTATTGTAAACAATGCAGTGATGAACATTGGGGTACACGTGGCTCTTTCAATTCTGGTTTCCTCAGTGTATATGGCCAGCAGTGGGATTGCTGGGTCATATGGCAGGACTATTTACAACTTTTTAAGGAACCTCCACACTGTTTTCCATAGTGGCTGTACTAGTTTGCATTCCCACCAACAGTGTAAGAGG
>ML664177.1:49669616-49701260 GCA_007570785.1 Antilocapra americana
CTTGTAGACTTTTGGATGGCAGCCATTCTGACTGGTGTAAAGTGGTATCTCATTGTGGTTTTGATTTGCATTTCTCTGATAATGAGTGATGTTGAGCATCTTTTCATGTGCTTGTTAGCCATTTTTATATCTTCTTTGGAGAAATGTCTGTTAAGTTCTTTGGCCCACTTTTTAATTGGGTCGTTTATTTTTCTGGAATGGAGCTGCAGGAGTTGCTTGTATATTTTTGAGATTAATTGTTTGTCTGTTGCTTTGTTAGCTATTATTTTCTCCCATTCTGATATTCTTTAATCTACTTCTATCTAGCTTCACATAGCTATTCTTTCTTTCTATGTTTTGTTCCCTTTCCTCTCAACATATTTGATAGTTTTATTTTCATTGCTTTATTCCCCAATTGACATCTTGCTTTACTTTTGTTTTCCAGTTTGTGCTTTAGTTAGTTTTATTCTGGTAGATACAATTTTTGATTTCCTTTATTTGCCAAGTCAATCTATTTTACTTAATTTTTGTCAGACTCTTTAAATTTTGCTTATGGGTGTATATGTATCTGTGTATATTCAGTCACACTTTTTATTGTTGTCATAAACTTCTGCCTCTACATTGGGATTTTGCAGTTCTGTGGAATTTCCCTTTTACCTTTTTTCATTTTTTCTTTCTTCTTCCATTGTTTTCTCTCTTTCTTATAATTTTATTTTTTAAACCTATGGTATTTTTTTCTATATTTATTCCTTTGTTTGCTTTTCCTACTGTTCTTTTCCCCTTGAAGTTAATTTTTAATGGATATAAATTTTCTTCATCTACCTCTATTTAAATTTGCATGTCCATTCTTTTCTTTCTTTCCTTTCCTTTCAACATATTTGTTGGTTTTCTTTTCATTGCTTTATTTCCCACTTGGCACCTTGCTTTAGTGTTATTTTCCAGTTGTGCTTTAGTTACCTTTGTTCTTAACTGGTAAATATAATTTTTAATTTTCTTTGTTTGCTGGGTCCATCTACTGTACTTTATTTTTGTTGGACGGTTTTCACTTTGCTCATGGATGTATATGTATATGTGTATATTCCATTATTTTAATTTTTATTTTCCTGATTTTGTAACTGCCATTTGCCTGGCGTTCATCTTTTGTTTCTCCTTTTTGGATATTTGTTTTAATCTCACTTAATGCCATAAAAAAAACACTTGTGAAATCTTCGTTCCTGACAAAGGATCAAGCCCTGAACTTTTGGAGTGGGAGCAATGGCACCAAGACCCTGGACTATCAGAGTACTAACCACAAGGAGTATCAAATAGTGAGAACTCACACATATGAAGCCACTTAAATACAAGGCCTGACATCACCCCATCACCAGTAGCACCCTGTGCAGGATGCCTCATCTAAACAACAACAGCAAAAATACAAACCAAATCATCTGCAGACAGGACAACCACCTCAATCAGCCTTGCCTGTCAGAGGAAAAGCAAACAAACAAAACCTCAGACCAAATGTCACCCTATAGGAAGCTTACACAAACCATTGGACCAACCATAGGAGGGCAGAAACCAAAAGGAAGAAAGAAATCAACTTTCTTCAAGGTGATAACTCAACTTTCCTTGAAGCCTGGGAAAAGGAAACCTCGAACAAAATAAGTTAAAAAAATATATATATAAGGCAGAGAAAAACTACACAAATGAAGGAACAAACTAGAAACACAGAAGTCCAAATAAATGAAGAGGAAATAGGCAAACTACCCGAAAAAGAATTCAGAATAATGATAGTAAAATGATCAGAAACCTTGAAAACAAAATGGAGAAAATGCAGGAATCAATTAACAAAGGCCTAAAAGAATTAAAGATAAACACACAGAGACAACACTATTACTGAAATTAAAAACTACACTAGAAATATTCAATAGCAGAATATCTGAAACAAAAGAACGAAACAGTGAGTGGGCAGATAAAATGTTGGACATAACTTCTGAAGAACGGAGTAAAGTAAAAAGAATGAAAAGAACTGAAGACAGTCTCAGAGACCTCTGGGACAATATAAAATGCACCAACATTCGAATTATAGGGGTCCCAGAAGAAGAAGAGAAAAATAAAGGGTATGAGAAAATTTTTGAAGAGATTATAGTTGAAAATTTCCCCAACATGGAAAAGGAAATAGTAAATCAAGTCCAAGAAGCACAAAGGGTCCCATACAGGATAAACCCAAGGAGAAGCATGCCAAGACACACACTAATCAAACTAACAAAGACTAAACACAAGGAAATAATATTAAAAGGAAAAAGGGACAAACAACAAATAACAGACAAAGGAAACCCATACACTTAACAGCTGATCGTTCAGGAGAAATTGCAGGCCAGAAGGGAATTGCATGATATATTTAAAGTATTGAAAGGGAAAAAATCTATAACCAATATTACTGTACCCATCATTCAAATTGATGGAGAAATAAAAAGCTTTTCAGAAAAGCAAAAAAAAAAGAGAGAGAGAGAGAGAGAGAGAATTCAGTACCACCAAACCAGCTTTACAACAGATGTTAAAGGGACTTTTATAATTAAGAAATACAGCAGAAACTTCAATACAATTGAAGCTGTGATTAAAAACAATCTTCAAAAAAACAAAAGCCTGGGAGCAGATAGCTTCCCAGGAGAATTCTATCAAACATTTAGAGAAAAGCTAATGCCTACTCTTCTAAAACTCTTTAAAAAAGTAACAGGAAGGGCCACTTCCAAACTCATTCTACGAGGCCACCATCACCATGATACCAAAACCAGACAAAGATGACACACAAAAAGAAAACTACAGGCCAATATCACTGATGAACATAGATGCAAAAATCCTCAAGAAAATTTTAGCAAACAGAATTCAGCAACACATCAAAAAACTCATACACCATGATCAAGTTGGGTTTATTCCAGGGATGCAAGGATTCTTCAGTATACACAAATCAATCAATGTGATACACCATAATACAAATGGAAAGATAAAAGCCATATGATAATCTCAGTAGATGCAGAAAAAGACTTTGACAAAATTCAGCACCCATTTATGATTAAAACTTTTTGAAAATGGCCATAGAAGGAACCTACTTCAACATAGTAAAGGCCATATATGGAAAGCCTACAGCAAATATTATTCTCAATGGTGAAAAGCTGAAAGCATTCCCCATAAGATCAAGAACAAGGAAAGGGTGTCCACTTTGACTGATATCATTCAACTTAGTTCTGTAAGTCCTACCTACAGCAATCAGAGGGAAAAAAAAAAAGAAATAAAAGGAATTCAGATTGGAAAAGAAGATGTAAAGCTCTCACTGTTTGCAGATGACATGACACTGAACATAGAAAACCTTGAAGATAGTATCAGACAATTACTAGAGTTAATCAGTGAGTTTAGCAAAGTTGCAGGATGCAAAATCAATACACAGAAATCACTTGAATTTCTGTATACTAACAATGAAAAATCTGACAGAGAAATTAAGGAATCAATCCCATTCACCATTGCAACAACAAAAAAATAAATATCCAGGAATAAACTTAGCTAAGGAGACAAAAGAACTGTACACAGAAAACTATAAGATGCTAATGAAAGAAATTACAAATGACATAAACAGATGGAGAGATATTCCTTGTTCCTAGGTAAGAAGAATCAATATTGTGAAAATGACTATACCACCAAATACGATGTATGGATTCAATGTGATCCCTGTCAAGTTACAAATGGCATTTTTCACAGGTCTAGAACGAAAATTTTTACAATTCATATGTAAACACAAAAGGACACAAAGAGCCAAAGCAGGTTTGAGAAAAAAGAATAGAGCTGGAAGAATCAACCATCCTGACTTCAGGTTATACTACAAAACTACAGTCATCAAGACAGTATGGTACTGGCACACAAACAGAAATATAGACCAATGGAACATGATAGGAAACCCAGAAATAAACCCATGCACCTATGGGTACCTTATTTTTGACAAAGAAGGCAAGAATATACAATGGGGAAAAGATAGACTCTTCAATAAACGGTGTTGGGAAAACTGAACAGCTACATGCAAAAGAATGAAATTAGAACACTTCCTAGCACCATACAAAAGATAAATTAAAGATCTAAATGTAAGACCGTAAACTATAAAACTCTTAGAGAAAAACATAGGCAGAGCACTTAGTGACATAAATCAAAGCAAGATACTCTATGGCCCACCTCCTAGAGTAAATGGAAATAGAAACAAAATAAACAAGTGGGACTTGATTAAACTTAAATGCTTTTGCATAGCAAAGGAAACTATAAACAAGGTGTAAAGACAACCCTCAAAATGGGAGAAAATAATAACAAATGAAACAACCTATAAAGGATTAATTTCCAAAGTATACAAGTAGCTCGTATGGCTCAATGCCAGAAAAACAACCCAATCAAAAAGTGGGGAAAAGACCTACACGGACATTTCTCCAAAGACGACATACAAACACATGAAAAGATGCTCAGCATCGCTCATTAGTAGAGAAATGCAAATCAAACTACAATGAGGTATCACATCACACTGGTCAGAATGGCCATAATCAAAAAATCTACATACAATAAATGCTGGAGACAGTATGGAGTAAAGGGAACACTCTTGCACGGTTGGAAATGCAAATTGATACAGCCACTATGGAAGATGGCATGGAGATTCCTTAAAAAACTAGGAATAAAAACCACCAAAGACCCATTAATCCCACTCCTAGGCATATACCCTGAGGAATCCAAAATTGAAAAACACACATGTATCTCACTTTTCATTGCAGCACCATTTACAATAGCTAGAACATGGAAGCAATCTATATATCCATCGACAGATGATTGGGTAAGGGAGTAGTGGTACATATACACAATAGACTGTTACTCAGCCATAAAAAGACACACTTCTGATTCTGTTCTAATGAGGTGAATGAACCTAGAACTTATTATAAAGAGTGAAGTCAGTCAGAAAGTGAAAGATAAATGTCACAGTATAATGCATATATATGGAATCTAGAAAAATGGTACTGAAGAACTTATTTGCAGGGCAGCAGTGGAGAAACAGACATAGAGAATAGACCTATGGACATGGGGAGAGGGGAGGAGAGGGTGAGATGTATGGAAAGAGTAACATGGGAACTTATATTACCATATGGAAAATAGATAGCCAACAGGAATTTACTGTATGACCCAGGAAATTCAAACAGAGTCTCTGTATCAATCCATAGGGGTGGGGTGGGAAGGGATATGGACAGGGGATTCCAAAGGGAGGGGATATATGTATACCTATGGCTGATTCATATTGAGGTTTGACAGAAAACAACAAAATTATGTAAAGCAATCATCCTTCAATAAAAAATAAACAAATTTAAAACTGATACTTATGCTTTATTAACCAATATATATCTTAGTAATAACCTACTTATGCTAAGCATTAATAATAATTATAATGAGATAGAAAAAAGCCACACCCTCTTGTATTTACATTCTGTTTAGAAAGATGGAAAATAGAACCTACGGAGAAATAATTAATCAGAGTAAATAATTTCAGATTATTCATACTAGAAAAAGAACAGAATTCAAAACTGTATTACCATATTACATTAATACTTATACACATATATGCATTGAACTGAAAGCAATTCATAGTAAGAAAATTAGCTTTAGTTTTGGATTATAGCATTGTGCTTGGATCTGGCTTTCAAATTTTCTTTAATGTGGCTAATTAAAAAAAGACAAACATGAAAAACAGTCAAAGGAGTTGAAAAGGTAGTTCACAAAATAATAAATTTAAATAACCAATTAATAAGAATAAATATTCTTCAGGGAGAATTACACTCACCTGGTAATTAGGTTAAGTCTTTATACACTTTTCGAAGACTGTGCTATATATATTATTTTTTATATTTACAAAACCAGTTTTTTGTGTCATTTTAATTTTTTTTTTTTTTTTGCTATCCTAAATTTAGGTTTCCGGAGAGCAGGATCTATCATCTCCTTTGTCCCAATAGAACCTTGAGCTCATACAGGGTAACAGGAATATAATAGACATTTATAAATATTTGTTGAATAAATTAATAAAACTGTTAGCATTTAAATTAAGTAAATGAGTTAGTTAGTACCAAGTACTATTTTTTTCTCATCAGTTAGCCAATAGGAGTCAAAAATTGTAATAATTAATATTGGTTTCTCATTGCTTGCATGGAAATAAAATGAAGATAAAATTTCTGCAGATCAATTCACAGAATACTTCAATAGCCTTCAAAAGAGTTATTTTTCGATTTTGTAATCTCCATGTGAAATGTGGTATAAGAACATCATGTGATTTACACACAAAATTCAAATATGAGACTGCTAAATACAGAAAGTTTATAATGAATAGACTTACCTTTTTAGAATAAGATTACATATGACTTTTTTTTATAGCTCTTATGGATTGAGTTGTGTCTAATCAAACTTCATTTATTGACCCGCTACTTCCCAGTATACCTCAGAAAGTGACTGTGTTTGCAGTGTTTGGAGACATGTCCTTTAAAGGGGTAACTAATTCTAAATGAGGTCATAAGAGTGGAATTTCAGTCTGACAGGATTGATGCCTTTCTAAGACGAGGAACAGAAAACAGGAAATGGTGCACAGGTCATGTGAGGACACAGCAAGAAAACAGTCATCTGCAAACCAAGCACTGAAGTCTCAGAGAAACCAAATCTGTCAAAAGCTTGATTTGGACTTTAATTTCCAGAACTTTGAGAAAACAAATTTCTATCATTTAGGCCACCAGCCTGTGGCATTTTACTAGGATAGCCCCAGCAAATAAATATAATGCTTTTCTGAAACTTTCATAATTTCTTTATGTTCTTTCTCCAACCACTGAAATGTTTTAAAAGAGATTTATTTAACATTTTTATGATTTTGTTATTTTATCATTGGATGTTTAAGGTCTAGTATAGAAAATAAGCTAGAAAGTTAATATTGTATACTCATATAAGTCCTTAGAGAATTATGGCTACATTACCACAGTAATTTAAAACTCTAGGGATTCAGAGGGGGTAAATCAGAAAGACTATATAGAGAAGAATTCAAATGGGATACTGAAAACTGTGTAGAATAAGAATCTGTGACTGAGGGGAAACTAGATAAGGAGATAGTGGGAATAATTTTTCGAGTAGCAAGATCACATGATTATCTATATTGTAGCCTAAAGGCATGGGACCCAGAGTAGAAACATCAAAATTTCAAATAGATAGAGCATATGATGAAGAGAAAGGAACACTGCTATAAATAATTTGGAAAGGAAATTTTGAGGACATAGTTTGGACTTGAGCCAGAGTAAGACCAACTGAGAGAAATGACCTTTTCTTAATCAACTATGATCTTTAGATACATAATTTTGAATTTGGTAGAAGATTACAAGTTTGGAGGGGGAAGAGAGACTAAGGTTAACAATTAAGTTGATAGCTAATAAAATACTTTAGTCCCAATATTAATGAAGTCTTAATTAATATTTTAGCAGGCTGGGAGCTGTTAAGAAGTAGAGGGATAGCTCTCACCTGTGTTTGAATATGGGGCTTCCCTGGTGGTTCAGTGGTAAAGAATCCACCGTAATGCAGGAGGTTTAGGAGATGCGGTTTGACCCCTGGTGGAGAAGATTCCCTAAAGGAGGACATGGAAACCCACTCCAGTAATCTTGCCTGGAGAGTCCCATGGACATGACTGAAGCAACTTAGCATGCCTGCAGCACAATAACTGAATACAGGGAGAAAGAAGATAGAAATCAAAGATGAAGTCAGTATCCAACCTATGCTTTGGGGGAGGGGAACTTAGTTAAGGATCAGAAAATGTGTTGTTGTTACTTTTAATATTGCTAATGTTTGGGGAAGTAAACAAGGTTGGAAATAAAGGTTATACGTAATTTATGTAATATGACTAATATAGAGTTTGAGGCAAACTCTATATTTATATATATTTATCTATATTTATATATAAATATAGAGTTTGTTGGGATATTTGGGTAAAATTAAGCAGCATTCAGAAATGGAGCTCAGGAACAAGTCAAATTTAGAGAAAACACACAAAAAAAGGAGTGAAAGCAATCTGTAAAATATTTAGATCTCTAAATCAAGGAAGGGAAAAATGTATCCTTTATCTCCATCTAAAACCTGAATTTGTAAGTCCCAGAGCATTTATATGACTTTCAAAACATGAAACAGAATCTCCAAAGTAGAGTTTTTTTTTTACAGTCCAGATAGAAGAAAATAGTTTATAAGTCAAAGTTTTAAGTTGATTCATTGTTAACACACAGAAATATTTCTTCTTAGCTGAGGACTGAAGGTAAAGACCTACAAAAGGTAAAAGGACAATAAATAAAAAAGGAAAATGAACAACTGTAGGCAACCATGAAATAGCTACTTAACTCTAAAATTTAAAAAAAAATGTGTTTTTGTTTCTTTTTTTGTGAACTTGCAATCAAATGCTACAAATAGATCCTTAGGAGGAAAAAAAAAATAGATCCCATTTTAAAAAAAATGGCACTTCTCATTGGTGTGTAGAAGTGGTAAGTTGATGATTCCAGTGACACAGAAAAAGTCTGATTCATTAAGAGAAAAATCATATTGTCCTTCAACAAAGAACTGTGGAAGCAATGGATAATAGATGAATGAAATCTCCAGGAGGAATGATGTGGTGACCTTTTTCCTGGGTGTTTTGCCAATATTGGATAAGGACTCAGGGGTGGTCTCAGTTAGAAAAAGATCTGCTTGGGAGAAAGAGAAACCAATAACACTTTTTAGAGGTTGTTGATGGTTAATGTGACCAGTTTAAAACGAGGAAACTCAAACACACAGTCTGTTTTCCCTAGAGGATGTTTATTGAACTCAAGATTCCTATGGGACACTGAATGCTTCTAAAAATCAGAATGAATCTTCTGTTGACTTCCAGTGATTAGGAAAAAAAAAATTTTTTCCTCAAGCACACTGCTGGCCTTGTTTTCTTGACAACTGCAAGATCTTGAAGCTATTTGGAAGAGGAGACTTCAAAAATATATTAGTAAATATATCCAGAAGATAGAGTGAGGTACCTTAAAAACTTGTGGTACTTAATTAACTTAGAACTTTCTCAGTAAAATTGTTGACCCATTTGTCAAGATAGTTGCCAAGTGTTGAAGTTAAATGGGAAGAAAACAGAGAGCTGGATGGGGAACTCTCTAAGTAAAAGCTAGACCTCCTACAATTTTTTAAGGGCTCAGAAGATAGAGATTGCTGAGAACTCCATGATATATTGAAATGAAACATCTGAGTAAAAGATCTAGACTTAGAATAAATTTTTATTCCAGTAGCAACAAGGTAGAGATTGCTGGGTTCTAATCCTAGAGACCTAGGGTGGTCATATCCTAGAAGAAAATCAAAGATAAACTTAGTTTTATAGAAATATTGTCTCATTCCTAACTCAGATTAACTATTTGAGAAGTAGTGGAAAAGAGGAATGCAGTACAGTTTTGGTTTATGTACCACATATATTCCACACATTAAAAAAAAATATATATATATATATATATATCTCACTAGACATGTGAAAGAGAATAATATATAACCAACAACCGAGAGGAAAGGAAAATAGATACAGATCTACAAATGATACAAACATTGAAGTTAGTAGGCAATAAATTTAAGAAAAAAGTAAGAAGTCAAGAGATACCTGGAGTAAAAGACAAGTTTTGCTTTGAACTACAAAATAAAACCTGAAAAAGGTTAAAAGTGTTTTGTCAAGAGAACACACAGGTAACAGTAAACAGCTTCTTCTAACAACACAAGAGATGACTCCACATGTGGACATAAGCAGATGGTCAATACTGGAATCAGGTTGATTATATTCTTTGCAGTCGAATATATAGAAGCTCTATATAATTTAAAAAACAAGACCTGAAGCTGAAAAATAGCTGAGGAAAGGAGAGAAGTGAAAGGCAAAAAAGAGAAGAAAATATATAGCCAACTGAATGCAGAGTTCTAGACAATGCAAAGAAATAGAGGAAAACAATAGAATGGGAAAGATTAGAGATCTCACAAGAAAACTGGAGATATCAATGGACTATTTCATGCAAAGATAACCACAATAAAGGACAGAAGTGGTAGGGAACTTGAAAAAGAGGATATTAAGAAGAATTGGCAATAATTTACAAAAGGATTATAGAAAAAAAATGTCTTAATGACCCAGAATCATTAAGGTCCATGAATTAAGTTAAATTGGTAGTGGTCAAACAGGAGATGACAAGAGTGAACATCGACAATGTAGGAATCAGTGAATCCTAAAAATGACTGGAACAGGTGATTTAATTCAGAAGACCATAATATCTACTACTGTGATCAAGAATCTTTGGGAAAAAAAAATTCTGTAGCTGTCATAGTCAATAAAGGAGTCTGAAATGCAGTGCTTGAGTGCAGTCTCAAAAATGTTAAATGATCTCTGTTTGTTTCCAAGGCAAACAATTCAAAGTCACAGTAATCTAAGTGTATGCTCTGACCAGTAATGCTAAAGAAGCTGAAGTTGAATGATTCTATGAAGACCTCCAAGACCTTCTAGAAATACCCAAAAAGATGTCCTATTCAATATGGGGGACTGGAATACCAAAGTCGGAAGTCAAGAGATACCTGGAATAAGAGGCCAATTTGGCCTTGGTATACAAAATTAATCAGGGCAAAGGCTAACAGAGTTTTGCCGAGAATGCACTGGTCATAGCAAACACCATCTTTCAACATCACAAGAGATGACTCTATACATGGGTATCATCAGATAGTCAATACTGAAATCAGACTGATTTTATTATTTGCAGACAAAGATGGAGAAACTCTATACAGTCAACAAAAATAAGACTAGGAGCTGACTGTGGCTCAGATCATGAACTTCTTATTGCAAAATGCAGACTTAATTTGAAGAAAGTAGGAAAAACCACTACAGAATTCAGTTCAGTTCAGTCTCTCACTCATCTCTGACTCTTTGCAATCCCATTAATTGCAGCACACCAGGGCTCCTTGTCCATCACCAGCTAGTGGAGTTTACTCAATCTCATGTCCATTGAGTCGGTGATGACATCCAACCAATCTCATCCTCTGTTGTCCCCTTCTCCTCCCGCCTTCAATCTTTCCCAGCATCAGGATCTTTTCAAATAAGTTGTTCTTCACGTCAGGTCACCAAACTATTGGAGTTTCAGCTTTAGCATCAGTCCTTCCAAAGAATATTTAGGACTGAATTCCTTTAGGATGGACTGGTTGGATCTCCTTGCAGTCCAAGGGAGTCTTAAGAACTTTTTGTCCAAGGGACTTTTAAGACCATTCAGGTATGACCTAAATCAAATCCCGTACGATTACATAGTGGAAGTGATGAATAGATTCAAGGGATTAGATCTGATAGACAGAGTGCCTGAAGAATTATGGGCAGAGGTTCACAACATTGTACAGTAGGAAGTGATAAAGAGGAAAAGTAATGCAAAGTGACAAAATGGTTGTCTGAAGAGGCCTTACAAATAGCTGAGAAAAGAAGAAAACTAAAGGCAAATGAGAAAAGGAAAGATATACTCATTTGAATGCAGAGTTCCAAAGAACAGCAAGGAGGGATAAGAAAGCCCTCCTTAATAATCAATGCAAAGAAATAGAGGAAAACAATAGAATGCAAAAAACTGGAGCTCTTTTCAAGAAAATTAGAGATACCAAGGTTACATATTATGCAAATATGGGCACAGTAAAGTACAGAAATGCTACAAATTTAACAGAAGCAGAAGATATTAAAAAGAAGTGGCAAGAATACACAGAAGAACTATACAAAAAAAGATATTCATGACCCAGGTAATCATGATGGTATGATCACTCAACTAGAGCCAGAGATCCTTGAAAGAAAAGTAAAGTGGGCCTTAGGAAGTATCACTATGAACAAAGCTAGCAGAAGTGATAGAATTCCAGTTGAGCTATTTCAAATCCTAAAAAAATGATGCTGTGAAAGTGCTGCTCTCAATATGGCAGCAAATTTGGAAAATTCAGCATTGGCCACAGGACTGGAAAAGGTCAGTTTTCATTCCAATCCCAAAGGAAAAAAATGCCAAAGAATGCTCTAAATACCACACAATTGCACTCATCTCACATGCTAGCAAACTTTTTCTAGGATGGTGTTACCTTTTCTTCCAAGGAACCAGTGTCTTTTAATTTAATGGCTGTAGTCACAATCTGTAGTGATTTTGGAGCCCCTCTAGATAAAGTCTCTCACTGTTTCTATTGTTTTCCAATTTATTTACTAGGAAGTGGTTGGGACCTGAAGCCATAATCTTCGTTTTCTGAATGTTGAGTTTTAAGCCAATTTTTTCACTCTCCTCTTTCATTTCTATCAAGAGCCTCTTTAGTTCCTCTTCATTTTCTGCCATAAGGGTGGTGTCACATGCATATCTGAAGTTATTGATATTCAATATTAATTCCAGTTTCATCCAGCCTAGCATTCTGGATAATGTACTCTGCATACAAGTTAAAAGAGCAGGGTGCAATATATGGTCTTGACAAATTGGGTCCTTTCCCAATTTGGAAGCATTCTGCTGTTCCATTCCAGTTCTAACTACCGCTTCTTGACCTGAATTCAGATATCTTAGGAGGCAGGTAAGTTGGTTTGGTACTTCCATCTCTTTACAAATTTTCCACAGTTTGTTGTGATCCACAGTCAAAGGCTTCAGCATAATCAATAAAGCAGAAGTAGATGATTTCCTGGAACTCTCTTGCATTTTCGATGATCCAATAGATGTTGGCAATTTGATCTCTGGTTCCTCTGCCTTTTCTAAATCCAGCTTGAATATCTGGAAGTTCACTGTTCACATACTGTTGAAGACTGGCTTGACGAAGTTTGAACATTATTTTACTAGAGTGTGAGATGAGTGTAACTGTGCAGTAGTTTGAACATTCCTTGGCATTGCCTTTCTTTGAGACTGGAATGAAAACTGACCTTTTCCAGCAAAGACATTAAAAGGTGGAGACATTTCTTTGCTGAAAAATGTCCATATAGTCAAAGTTATGGTTTTTCCAGTAGTCTTGTATGGATTTTAGAGCTGGACGAGTCCCTTGGACTGCAAGGAGATCAAACTAGTTAATCCTTAATGAAATCAGTCCTGAATATTCATTGGAAAGACTGATGCTAAGCTGAAGTTCCAGTAATTTGGCCACCTGATATGAAGAACTGCTTCTTATAAAAGACCCTGATGCTGGGAAAAATTGAAGATAGGAGGAGAAGGGGATGACAGAGGATGAGATGATTGGAAGGCGTCCCTGACTTGATGGAAATGAGTTTGAGGAATCTCCAGAAGTGGGTGATGGACAGGGAAGCCTGGCATGCTGCAGACCATGGTTTTGCAAAGAGGCAATTATGACTGAGCTACTGAACTTGAACTTGACCCAGATAATCACAATGGTGTAGTCACTTACTTAGGGTCAGACATCCTGGAGTATGTAGTCAAATGGGCCTTAGGAAACATTACTATGAACAAAGCTAGTGGAGGTGATGGAATTCCAGTTGAGCTATTTAATATCCTAAAAGATGTTGCTGTGAAAGTGCTACACTTATTATGCTAGCAAATTTGGAAAATTAAACAATGGCCACAGGACTGAAAAAATGCCAGTTTTCCTTCCATTCTCAAAGAAATGCAATGCCAAACAATGTTATAACTACCATACAATTTTGCTCATCTCTCATGCCTGTAAGAAAGTGCTCAAAAATCCTGCAAGCTATGCTTCAGTGGTAAGTGAACTGAGAATTTCCAGATTTATAAGATGAATTTAGAAAAGGCATAGGAACCAGGGATCAAATTGCCAATATCCATTGGATCATTGAAAAAGCATGGGAGCTCCAGAAGAATTTCTACTTCTGCTTTATTGACTATGCTAAATCCTTTGACTGTGTGAATCACAACAAACTTTTGAAAATTCTTAAAGAGATGGGAATAACAGACCATGTAACCTGACTCATGAGAAACGTGTGTACATGTCACGAAACAGAATAGGACATGGAGCAATGGACTCGTTCAAAATTATACTTAAAATATATATATATATTGTATTCGGTATATTGTCACCCTGATTCTTTAATGTATATGCAGATTACATCATGAGATATACCAGGATAGATGAATCACAAACTGGAAACAGATTGCTAGGAGAACTCTTGACAACCTCAGATATGCAGATATGCTCTAATGGCAGGAATTGAAGAGGAACTAAAGAGCCTCTTGATGAGGGTGAAAGGGGAGACTGAAAAAGCTGGCTTAAACTCAACATTCAATAAACTGAAATCATGGAATCCAGTCCCATCACTTCATGCAAATAAAAGGGGAAAGAGGGGAGAAAGTGGAAGCAATGACACATTTTCTTTCCTTGGGCTCCAAAATCACTGTGGACAGTGCCTGCAGCTATGATGAAAAGCTATGACAAATCTAGACAGAGTATTAGATAGCAGAGACATCACTTTGCTCCATATAGTCAAAGGTATGGCTTTTCTAGTACTTATGTATGGATGGGAGAGTTGGACCATTAAGAAGAGTAGGTGCTAAAGAATTGATGTCTTCAAACTATGATGCTAGAGAAGACTCGTGAGAGTCCCTTGGACAGCAAGAAGTTCAAACCAGTCAATCCTGTAGAAAGTCAACCTGAATATTCATGGGAAAGACTGATGCTGAAGCTGAAGCTCCAATACTTTGGCCACCGGATGGGAAGATATGACTCATTGGAAAAGACCCTGATTCTGTGAAAGACTGAGGGCAGGAGGAGAGAGGGTGACAGAGAATGATGTTTTGATGGCACCATCATGAACATGAGTTTGAGAAAACTCCAGGAGATACTGAAGGACAGGGAAGCTTGATGTGCTATTGTCCATTGCATTGCAAAGAGTTAGACAAGATTTAGTGGCTGATATACATCAAGAAAATTTAGATGACTGTCATTGTTGTGTTAAAATATTTAGAGGAAAAGTTAAACAAAAATGAGCATATAGAGAATTTCACCAAAGAACTGAAAAAATATAAGACAAGATATTAATCAAATTTGAAAGCAAACACATCCATGATATCTGATTCTAAGAAAGCATTGAGCAAAGGAAAAATACAAAGGAACAAAAGAAAAATATTCAACTCAAAGACATATCATAGAAAAAACATCCACAATAAAGCAAAGAGAGACAAATAAAATAAAAAGAGCAACATAGAATTAAAGTCATGTGAAATACTCTCAGATGAGCTAATAATCACTCAAGTGATATTCCAGGAGAGGAAAGCCAATGAATAGACAGAAAGAAACAATAATTGAAATTTTTCCATAGCTTTTAAAAGAGATTGGCCAAAGAACCCAGTAAGTTTAGGAAACTCCAAGAAAGCTACACATAGGTACATATAAAACTAAAATAAGTATTTTGTTATTGTTCAGTTCCTCAGTCATGTCCAACTTTTTGCAACCCCTATGGTCTACAGCACTACAGGCTTCCCTGTCCTTTACCATCTTCTGAAACTTCTCAGTCATGTCCAATGAGTTGGTGATGCCATCCAATCATCTCATCCTCTGTTATCCCCTTCTCCTCCAGCCTTCAATCTTTCCCAGCAACAGAGTCTTTTCTAATGAGTCAACTCTTCACATTAGGTGACCAAATTATTGGAGCTTCAGCTTCACCAGCAGTGCTTCTAGTGAATATTCAGGGTTGATTTCCTTTAGAGTTGACTGGTTGGATCTCCTTGCAGTCCAAGGGACTCTCAAGAGTCTTCTCCAACACCATAGCTCAAAAGCATTAATTCTTCAGTGCTCAGCCTTCTATATGGTTCAACTCTGCTATCCATATATGACTATTCAGAAAACCATAGCTTTGACTATATGGACCTTTGTCAGCAAAGTAATGTCTCTGCTTTTTAACGGTGTCTGGGTTTGTTATAGCTTTCCGTCCATGGAGCAAGTGTCTTTCAATTTTGTGGCTGCAGTCTCCATCTGCAGTGATTTTGGAGCTCAAGAAAATAAAGTCTGTCACTGTTTCTGTTGTTTTCCCATCTATTTGTCATGAAGTGATGGGACTGTATTCCATGATCTGCTACTAAAACAGTAAAATGTGGAGATAGATTTTTTTAAAAAATCTTAGAAAACAGGCAGAGAAATGAGATATCTTTATTGAACCAAACGACAATGATAGGGATGATTAACTTCTCAAAGGAAGAACAAAAGGAAAAAAAAAAAAAAACCTATTAAGACAAAGGAATGTTGTCTGTATTAGCTTTTTGGGTTGCCATAAACTGTTACAGACATGGTGGCTTAAATATCATAAATTTTATTTTCTCAAAATGTCTTAGTCTAGAAATCCAAGATCAAAATATCAGGAAATTTGCTTTCTCTGAAGTATCTCTCTATGACTTTCAAGAAATTAAAAACAAAAAAGAAAAAAACAAAAAAACAAAAATTTGATGAGTCAAGAGAAATTGACAAGTTCAATTCTATGGTGATTATAGTATATAAATAAACTAAATGCTTTAAATGAAATACTAAATTTGTCATAATGTAGAGCAAAGCTATATTACTGGGGGGTATTCTTAAATATATAGTTAGGTAGCTATCTATATGTCTCCCTAGACAGACAGACAGTTAAAACTTAAAAACTGAAATTTAAACAATGAAAATAGACTAAGAAAAGCTACCTTTATGAAAGGTGGTATAACCAAACTAATATTAGACCAAGAAGACTTCAAAAGAAAAGTATTAAGAGAGATAAAGAAGACTATTCTAATGTAAAATTATAAATCTAAATAAATATATAATAAATCTAAATTTGCAGACTTCCAAAATATATGTTCAGAAAATATAAATCAACTATTAGTATAACAAAATGGAAAGTGTAGCAATATACTGCTAAAAGGGAATTTTTAAATATGCTTTTCTCCATAACTAGAAAGACTAGAGATCTCTTCAAGAAAATTAGAGATACCAAGGGAACATTTCATGCAAAGATGAGCTCAATAAAGGACAGAAATGGTATGGACCTAATAGAAACATAAGATATTAAGGATACACAGAAGACCTGTACAGAAATGATCTTCATGACCCAGATAATCACAATGGTGTGATCACTCACCTATAGCCCAACATCCTGTAATGTGAAGTCAAGTGGGCCTTTAAAAGCATCACTACAAACAAAGCTAGTGGTGGAGATGGAATTCCAGTTGAGCTACTTCAAATCCTAAAAGATGATGCTACGAAAGTGCTGCCCTCAATATGCCAGCAAATTTGGAAAATTCAGCAATAGCCACAGGACTGGAAAAGGTCAGTTTTCATCCCAATCCCGAAGAAAGGCAATGTCAAAGAATGCTCAAACTACCACACAATTGCACTCATCTCACACGCTAGTAAAGCAGTGCTCAAAATTCTCCAAGCCAGACTTCAGCAATACGTGAACTATGAACTTCCAGATGTTTAATCTGGTTTTAGAAAAGGCAGAGGATCCAGATATCAAATTGCCAACATTCACTGGATCATCTAAAAAGCAAGAGAGTTCCAGAAAAACGTCTATTTCTGCTTTATTGACTATGCCAAAACCTTTGACTGTGTGGATCCCAATAAACTGTGGAAAATTCTGAAAGAGATGATGGGAATACCTGATCATCTGACCTGCCTCTTGAGAAACCTGTATGCAAGTCAGGAAGCAATAGTTAGAACTGGACATGGGACAACAGACTGGTTTCAAAGAGAAAAAGCAGTACGTCAAGGCTGCATCTTGTCACCCTGCTTTTTTAACTTATATGCGGAGTACATCATGAGAAATGCTGGGCTGGATGAAGCACAAGCTGGAATCAAGATTGCCAGGAGAAATGTCAATAACTTCAGATATACAGATGACATCACCCTTATGGCAGATATCCAAGAAGAACTAAAGACCATCTTGATGAACGTGATGGCAGAGAGTGGAAAAATTGGCTTAAAGCTCAACACTCAGAAAACTAAGGTCATGGCATTTGGTCCCATCACTTCATGGCAAATAGTTGGAGAAACAATGGAAATAGTGAAAGCCTTGATTTTGGGGGGCTCCAAAATCACTGCAGATGGCGACTGCAGCTGTGAAATTAAAAGATGCTTGCTCCTTGGAAGAAAAACTATGAGAAACCTAGACAGCATGATAAAAACAGAGACATTACTTTGCTAACAAAGGCCTGTCTAGTCAAAGCTATGGCTTTTCCAGTTCTCATGGATGTGGGAGTTGGACTATAAAGAAAGCTCAGAGCCATAGATTTGATTTTTTTGAACTGTGGTGATGGAGAAAACTCTTGAGAGTCCCTTGGGCTGCAAGGAGATCCAACCAGTCCATCCTAAAGGAGATCAGTCCTGGGTGCTCATTAGAAGGACTGATGCTGAAGCTGAAATTCCAATATTTCGGCCACCTGATGTGAAGAGCTGACTTATTGGAAAAGTCCCTGATGCTGGGAAAGATTGTAGGCAGGAGAAGGGGATGATGGAGAATGAGATGCTTCGATCGCATTACCCATTCAATGGACATGAGTTTGAGCAGGCTTTGGGTGTTGTTGATGGACACAGAAGCCTGGCATTCTGCAGTCCATGTGGTTGCAAGTAGTTGGACATGACTGAATGACTGAACTGAACTGACCTGATACAAGCATTAAGTGCTTTCCTTACAATTTATGACTCAGACATAAGTGGTCAGTATTAGCATTTTCTACAAATTTCTTGAGATTAATTTCATTCATAGACTGATAAGAAGGGCCTCAGCTTGAAATGTTATTTCATCAAATAGTTTAATGAAATCAAATAAACTTTAAGATTCAGTATTCAGATTTTATTCCTTAGCAAACTAGTTTCTAGTAATGCATATATTTTACAAATGAGTTCTGTGACCATTTTGTGTTACTATCATTATTGCTGTGTAGACTGAGTTTGGTCTAAGTTAAGCTATGATTTTTTTTTTTAATGCAAAGTTCTCTCTTGATTCTTTTAGCCAATACAGTTAGCATTTTTAGCAAAATCATTTTATTGGTTATATATTTCTTATGTTTCTGATTTATGAAAGTGTTCTTCCTCACCTAGGATGTTCTTAAATTCATTCAAAGGAAAGTAGTTTTCCTTCACAATGGATTATCATACCTCATCTAATACGATTAGTTCAGTGAGTACTCATTATATGTCAGGTATGATCTTTGACACTGAGGAAATAGCATAAAATAAAACAGACAAAATCTAATGGGAGAAAAATCAGACTACAGACTATTGCATAGAGAAGCCCAGCAGCAAATAGTTCTGACAGATTAACAACTGAAAAAAGAGTTAAGTAAGAGAGCTGCAGGGGAGTGGCAAAAACTTTAACTTCACTTGAGAACTCAAACCTGTGTAAGAGCCTTGAGAGGCTAGAGATGCAGAGGCAGTGTGCTTGGTTTCTGTTCTGTTCAGATTCAAGCATCTTTCGCTAGTGTTAAAAGCAATGTGGGTACTTGGCTGAAGGGGAGAAAGGATTGGAAGATTTTCTCAGTGCATTCTAATTTATTAGAAACGGACTGAGTTTTCTGATAGAATGAAAATGTGTATGTTTGTGTGGGAGTATCTGTGAGAGTGTGTGTATAAATCCCCAGAACATAGGGCAGGCAGCATGGAGTAATGGTTCTGTTCTGTGAAAGAATAATTATCTTTTTTAAAAAAATATGTTAACATGTAATTATTGTTATTTTTAAATAATTTAAACCTTTTTTTTTAGTTTTACTTTCTAGTATGATAAATAATAATAGAAAAAAATAACATGACACAAGTTCTTTGAGATGCTCAATAATTTTTGAGGAAATAAAGGAGTAGAAAACTCACAGGTCTGAGAATCCCAACCCTAAATATGTCCTTTGTCTGAATCTGTGAATAAGAAGCTACAATAAATGAAATGAGTGAATAATGAGGCTATAATCTCTGGGTCATTCTGGAATGAAGGCATCAGATAGAATTGTTAGTTGTGATTTCCCAGTTGGGGAAGTGAAGACCACAGCAAATGGGGATGGGCAGAGAAAGAGCTCAAAAGTAACCTGTTGACAAAACTCCCTTGTGACCTGCTTGTGGACTCACCACAGCCATCATGAATAAGAAGACTCCTATGACGTGAAGCTATTTTAATAAATGTGGAAGTCTACACAACTAGAATAGTTATTTTAATCTAGCCTACTAGCAATTTTTTTTTGCTGTTATTATTTCAAATGCATTGATTTTACACAAACACATATGCATAGAGTGGTGAGGACATTGCTTAAGCTTTCTAAGGTTTTATTCTCTCTTCTGCAAAATGAGAGGAGAAATTGTAACTAATACACAACAACGTCATAAATTCCTAAAGATAATAATGCAAAGCAAATTGACAAAAGAAACTATGTGAAAGTCTTAATTATGATAGCTAAATGGACTATGAGCAACTGTTATTTGTTAAATCAATTTTTACTTTTATAAAATGTCCACAGAATATATGTTGCATTATTATCATTCATTGTATTTAAACTAAAAAAAATAATTAACTAGTTTTCCCATTTCTTTCACCCTCTCCCCTACTCCTTAACCTTGGTAACCGCCAATTTGCTCTATCTGTGGATTTGTAGTTTGTTTTCTTTTTTTAAAGAGTCTACATATAAAAGTGATTATACAGTTTTTGTCTTCTCTGATTTTTTTCATTTATCATAATGCCCTCAAGGACCATTCATGTTGTCACAAATGTCAGAATTTCATTTTTTGTGGTTGAATAATATTCTGTTGTATATATACTACAATTTTCCCATTTATCCAGCAATGTACACTTAAATTTTTCATGTTTTGACTTGTAAACAATGCTGCAATGAACATGGGGTACATATATCAAGTTATTGCTTTTGCTTCCTTAGGATAAATATGCAAAAATGGAATTGTTGGATCATTGGATAGTTCTATTTTAATTTTTGGATGACCCTCTATAGTGTTTTCTATAGTACTGTACCAATTGCATTCTCATCAGCAATGCACAAGACTTCCCTTTTCTCCACATACTCACCAACACTTGTTATTTGTTTTCTTTTTGACAATAGACACTAAAAGACAGAATAGAAATTATTTTTGTAAAATTGTATCAACAGCCCACATGTATTTATTGCTTAGTATGCGTTATCCATTATGTTGAGTGCTTTATAGGGATTACCTCACTTACTATTAAATGAACTTCAGAGGTAGTTTCTAGTATTTCCCCTATGTTTACAGATACTCAGAAAGATTATTATTTGCCAGAGTTGCCACAGGCTAGTTAAGTGTTCCATCCAGATCTGGAATGCAGGCAGCATGATTTCAAAATCCAACTTTTAATTAACTTCTTCCTTTCCTTCTATTTTTTTCCCTCCCTCTCACTCTCCCATAAATTTTAAGTAAAATTATGATAACAGGAGGGAGAACCTCATATTTGTAGTTTTAAATTATTTTATATTTCTCTTGGTGAATTCATTAAGATGTTGGCTCATTATAAAATGCCAAATCTTTTTGCTGCTGAAGTCTTAATTACTCAGTGAAAATGAGCAAAATGCAACAGCAGTATGTAAAAAAAACTGTCCAATCATCAAATGCTGTCTTCCAAAAGAAAACAGTGAGGAATGCTAATATTTTTGGCATGCATATGGAACTTGCTTTGGGGATGCTTCCCGTAAATATTTGTTATACAATTATGATCTGCTAAAATAGAAATCATTCAAATAATTAAAGTTTGAAATATAAAGAGAGATAGGACAGTTCCACTCTGGTCTAGATGATGGAGGTGTTTTGGAGACTCACTAGTTATATGCACCTGAACTGATTTCATTGCCAACTACAGCTGAATTCTTGGCTTATTCCCCTTCTCATATTTCCCCAACTCTCAGGGCCCAGGACTATTGATCTCCTTTATCATACCTCATGAAAAAAAATTGTTTTAGAAGACAGTATGCATTGTTAGTCTGTTCAGGGTGCCATAATAAAATACTACAGAGACACTGGGTAGCTTAAACAACAGATATTTATTTTCTCACAGTTTTGGAGGACTGAAATCCAGGATCAACAATGTGTCAGCAGATTTGATTTCAGATGAGGCCTCTCTCCTTGGCTTGCAGAGAGCCACATTCTTGCTATATCCTCACACAGTCCTTCCTGGTGCCTCTCCGTATCCTAATTTCCTCTACTTCTAAGGACCCTGGTGAGATTGGATTAGATATCACCATAAAGGCCTCATTTTAGCTCAGTTAACTCTGTAAAGGCCTAATCTCTCAAAATAGTTGCATTCTGAGATACTGGGGGTTAGGACTTCAGTGCATGTATTTTGGGGAGATGCAACTCAGGTTGCATATATGCACAGATCACTGACTTTCTATATATATGTCACCTATTTTATACACATTACTATGGTTTGGGATAAAATTAGATTTTTAAAATACTTAGAACTTATCTGTGCCAGTGTATCTTTAATATTTAAAACATTAGAATTCCTGCTACATAAGATCATTGAAAGAAGTTTTGTGAGCAGACCAGAAAACAGCTAAAAGCACCACATTTTAAGAGCATTGCATAAGTAATTTGAGACATTATTTAAACAGCTGAACAGAAATAGTAATAATTAAAAAAATAATAATAATCCACCTTCAATTCACTCATTGTTTCCTCCAGGAAAAGAACTCTGCAAAGCTACTTCTAGCCAGCTTATGTTTTGGTGTAATGTTATAAGTTCTGAAATTCTTCTGTGCAAGCCTCATGGGAAATGTTTTACCAGGAAGCAGGTTATAGTAAATTGTTATGTGTGGTGTGCACTCTGACTTTCAAGGCACCAAGAGTTGGAGTTTTGCATTTGAAAAAGACTGTACTGTAACCTAGCATGCCCGAGAATAATATACTACCCTCCTGCGGTTCAGCCTTTTGTCCAGCTTGAGGTGTTGCTGGATATACAATGCTGTTGTTTGTTTCAAAGGAGAATCTCACAAATAAATTGCTAATGGGAACCTAGTGTTTGTACTGATTTTCCATTGGCTACTATTTGAAGAAAATAACAGAAACATGCTCCCAAGCCTTTTGCTCAATATATTCACATAGTGAAGTTAAAATGTTTGGTTAGGAAATCAATATTGTTATACTAAGCATCAAGCATAATAAACTAGAAAATAAATGTAAGAGGCTGTGAACTCACTTAAAATCAATGTGTATTCAAACCAAGGAGTAACAAAATAGATAAAACGACAACTTCAAATAGTGACCTAGGGAGAATTAACCAGAATACCAAATTTTGCCACTGCAGGGAGAATCAATGAAATATATAAACAAAATAATAAAAGTAATTCAATATTTGAGATAGCATTAAAATGCATCTGTAGTAACTTTGAGGACAGTGACTACTATACAGTATTGGCAACTATATTAAAAACCTTCTAAGAAAAACACCAATACAGTATACTAATGCATATATATGGAATTTAGAAAGATGGTAACAGTGACCCTATATGCAAGAGACCAAAAGAGACACAGATGTAGAAACAGTCTTTTGCACTCTGTGGGAGAGGGTGAGGGTGGGATGATTTGGGAGCATGGCATTGAAACATGTATATTATCATATGTGAAACAGATCGCCAGTCCAGGTTCAATGCATGAGACAGGGTGCTTGAGACAGGATGCTTGGAGCTGGTGCACTGGGATGACCCAGAGGGATGGGATGGGGAGGGAGGTGGGAAAGGGGTTCAGGATGGGGAACACATGTACACCCGTGGTAAATTCATGTCAATATATGGCAAAATCACTACAATATTGTAAAGTAATTAGCTTCCAATCAAAATAAGTAAATTTATATTAAAAAAATAAAAGAAGAAGCTGGAACTCTCAATCCAACAGCCAAAGAAAATGAATTCTGCTAGTAACTAGAGAGAGCTTGGAAGCAGATTATTCCTAGTCAAGAATTTGGATGAGAATGCTGTACTGCTGCTAACATTTTGATTGCTATTTGTGAGATCCTGAGCAGAGGACTCATCAAAGCCTTGTCTGGACTCCTGACGAACAAAAGCTATGAGATAATAAATATGTGTTTGATTAAAAATAAATAAATAAATAAACTAACTCCCAAATCTTTTGATTTCATATTATCTCTAAATATTAAAATTATAATCCAGAAATAAGAAGTTCAATAATTAAAAAAAAGAACCTTCTGAACAATAAATAGAATAATATGCATAGAGAATAAATGAGAATAATAGTTTTAGAATTTTACTTGGAAAGAGTAGCAATTTGAATACAATTTGGAAAAATATATTGAATACTAGATTGACTCCTCATATAATATTGGAAATAAGGCATATATGACTACCTTCCAAAATTTAAATTTTAAAAGAAACATACCATGACTGTAGCATTCATATGCCATTTTACTTGAGTCTAAGACTAGCCTCAATGGAATGAATAGCATATTTATTATAGGAATGTGCTGTTTAGAATAGATACCATTCACAGGGATGGCAAGCATGCAACACATGATGTTACAGAGTTCATCCAAAAGTTATTGCTATATAAAGTACTGTATGGAAATGGAAATAGCAACCCAGTTCAGTGTTCTTGCTTTTGAAAGCCCATGGACAGAGGAGCCTGGTGGACTCTAGTCTGTGGAGTCACAAATAATCAGACGCGACTGAGTGACTAAGAATGTAGCACACACACACACTATGGTCTATGGCTAATTCCTGTCCTATTGGAATACTGGGGTGAAGTAGGCTAGCTTAAGCACCTCGAGTGAGAGAGCTAACTTGTCAGGGAGTCCAGCGCCCTTCAAGGGGGAGGTGAATATTCTTACTCTTGCTTTCCTAAGCCTTGCACGTCAGTGTATCATGCCCAAGAACTGACCTTTCTTTAGGTCTGGAATTAATGACTACACAAGCACAATGTCTTACTCAAGGAAATGCTTTTCTTACACTCTATGTTAGTTATTATAATTGTAATATACTTTTGCCTTGGAGCTGATATTTCAAGACTTGTAGCCTGATTACACAACAACAGTGTATCTCACCCAGAGACATTGCCCGGAACACATTGTCCCTGGCTAATCTTGTATCAAAGTTATCTCAGGATGTATGCCTTGGGAAAGGGCCTGAGAAAATTTTTACAGCCTTGTTCAGCCGTGAAGTGTTCTTCTTACCTATTCTTAGCCGCCAGTTGGAAGTATATAAGACCCTGCTTAAACTACTGAGGGTGGATACTCTCCTACCCCCTTCTGATGTCTATGTCAGAAACTTCCTGTTACTTTCACTGTAGATAAAAATCTGCTCAAAGCTCTGAGTGACTGAGACTGTCTTTGGTCCCAGAGTTAAATCTTCTCCTTTGGAAATCACAAAACTGATGCTGACCACCATAAGCTATCATCACTTGGAATCAAGTCATCTGTAGTTATCTGTGTTTAAATGATAATTTGGTCAGCACTCAACTATTCTGTGATACCAAGACATTATTTAATGTCCTTTGTTTTTGTTCAGTTGCTCAACTGTTTGCAAAAGTATGAACTGCAGCACACCTGTGCTTCACATTTCTCAGAGTTTGCTCAATCTCATGTTCATGGAGTCGATGATGCCGTTCAACCGTCTCATCTTCTCTCACCCACTTCTCCTCTTGCTCTCAATCTTTTCCAGCATCAGGCTTTTTCCCAATGAGTCAACTCTTTTTATCTGGTACCCAAAGCTTCAGCTTTAACAGCAGCCCTTCCAATGAATATTCAGGTGTTGCAAAAGTTGGACCATTGAGAAACTAAGCATCACACTCAGAGAGTATTGGAGAGCTGGAGAACTCAGGTTTATTGCAGATGGGCTGGGAGAAGTTAACACTTCCAGCTTTGAGCCCTGCAAAAAGAGGTTACAGAGTTGTCATAGGCATTACATGACAGCAGACTGTAGTGGGCACTGCTGACTGTTAATAGGCCATTTCAAACTAGGGGTTTTTGTTCTAGCTGGAACAGTGGTTGGGACACAGCAGGGGGGGTGCTTGACCTTAACACAAATAAACATGGTTAAGCAGGATTATAGGGGCTGGGTAATTGCAAAGGTAGGACAAGGGTCAGTGAGGTTAAGTTTCACCTCCTAGCATTGTTTTAAGTTTCCATTATCTGGAAACTATGTAAGTTACATAAATTCGCAAGGAGCAAACTGAGTTACAGAAGCAAAACTAGCATGAAGTTATTTCTAGCTGGGTGTAAGTCTCAAAGTTTCCTCTTCACAGGGTTGATTTCCTTTAGGATGACTGGTTGGATTTCCTTGCAGTCCAAGGGACTCTCAAGAGTCTTCTCCAACACCGCAGTTCAAAAGCATCAGTTCTTCAGCGCTCAGCTTTATGGTCCAGCCCTCATGCATGCATGACTACTGGAAAAATCATACTTTGACTATACAGACCTTTGTTGGCAAAAAGGTGTCTCTGCTTTTTAACTCGGTGTCTAGGTTCAGCATAGGTTTTCCTCCAAGGAGCAAGCATCTTTTAATTTCATGGTTGTAGTCACTGTCCACAGTGATTTTGGAGCCCAAGAAAAGAAAGTCTTTCACTGTTTTCATCGTTTCCCCATATATTTGCCATGAATTGATGGGACCAGATGCCGTGATCTTGTTTTTTTGAATGTGGAGTTTTAAATCAGCATTTTCTCTCCTTTTTCACCTTCATCAAGAGGCTCTTTAGTTTCACTTTCTGCCATAAGGATGGTGTCATCTGCATATATGAGGTTATTGATATTTCTCCTGGCAATCTTGATTCCAGCTTGTGCTTTGTTTAGCCCGGCATTTCACATGATGTACTCTGCATATAAGTTAAATAAACAGGGTGTCAATATACAGCCTTGATGTAATCCTTTCCAAATTTTGAACCAGTTTGTTGTTCCATGTCCAGTTGTAAATGTTGCTTCTTGACCTGCATACAGGTTTTGGAGGAGGCAGGCAAGGTGGTCTGGTATTCCCATCTCTTTAAGAATTTTCCACAGTTTGTCATGATTCATAAAGTCAAAGGCTTTAGTGTAGTCAATGGAGAAGTAGAAGTTTTTCTGAAATCCCCTTGTTTTTTTTTATGATTAAATGGATGCTGGTAATTTGATCTTTTAATGTCCCTGGCCTCTAATGCATTCTTTTGTCATAAGACTTTTATTAGAATTAAAAGGAATAATCCACGTGGTTAGCATAGATTGTCACATTGCAAGCCATAACAGCTGTCATTATCATTAGGGCAAAAAGCATCTCTAGTTGAGTACAGTTTCAAGATTTTCCTTGATTGTCATTTCCTCAGAAATGCTCCACCTAACTATGCCACCTTAAGGAAGTCCTACTTTCTTTTCAGTCCATTATTCAATTCCTTCATCATATTTATAAATACATTTCTTTCTTTGATTTCTTTCTTTTAAAAGAAAGAAAGGAGATTTTTTTTCTTTCTTTTAAACCAGTCTTTAATTGAAAAATAAACACCTTAAAGGCTTCATTCTCTGCCCCTAACACAAAGCCTGCCAAATAATAAATGATGATGTGACCAGCACTTAACTATTCTGTGATACCAAGAAATTATTTAATGTTCTTTGTTGTCTTTCAATATAAATATGAGACATGGTAGGCAATGAACTGTGTACACTTATATATGCATTGACAAAATCACTCCTAATTTAAAATCAATATAATGGGTTGTCTCAGCCTAATATCAGTACACCTTTCCCACGTGACAGTCATTCTTACTTCATTGCAATTTGTGATCAAATAAAAGTATACGATTGTTTTCATTTCAGATTTTTCGCAAAGGACAGATAGAATCTTAGCAGTTTTTGCATGTAACATTTAAATTTCTGATTGTTTCTCAGTAACTCTAAGAGGAAAAAAAAAACCTAAATTTAAATTTTGTTGAATTTGTTAATATGGGCATGTTGGGCAAAGGGTGAATCTCTCTAACCAACTATTTTTTTTTTTTTATTCCCAAAGTCAGAATAACTCTATTGTAGATATGCACATTTAGTAAAGAGATTATCATCAAGGGACATAAAACTTTAATACACGTAGGAAATAAGTGTCCAAACTATGGACCATGGGAAAAATCCAGCCTACCATCTCTTTATTTACAGCCCCAAAGCTAAAAATAGTGTTTATGGAGGAACTAAGATGGTGGAGGAATAGGACGGGCAGACCACTCTCTCCCCAATAAATACACCAAAAGAACTTTTAAAGGCCGAGCAAACTTGATAAAACAGGATCTGAATGCTGGCAGAGGACATTGGCATCTGGATTGCCGATGAGAGGAGGTAGGACAAAAGAAAAAAAAAAAAAGTAAATGGAGAGACAAAGAGGAGTCTGGAATAAAGAGGAAAAAAAGAGGAGAAAGGTTTCCGAATACCAGGGAGCATTCTCCCTGGTGGATCCGTGGTGAATCTTGGAGAGCAAGATAGCCAGGAGTAAAAGCAGATTAATAGTTAAGCCCTGCAAGGGGTACGTCTCTGGCTGCAAGGCACAGGGGAGCAGCGGCCAAAGAGGACTGCTCAGGGAGGGGCGGGCCGAGCGCTTAGGGAACGGAGCAGCCTGAGGGACCTAACCCAGGGGGCTAGAAGAGCCCCCCCCCCCCCCCCCCGCCCGCGCACAGAACAGAGGGCGGTGCGGAGTCGGCAGAGAGGTGGCCAGGTGGAGCTGGGCGGCGGCGGGCTGCGGACCGGCCCAGCCCCCGCCCGAGAGCAGGGGGCATAACCCAGCCCCGGAGAGACTTCTGAGGCCAAATTGCGAGCAGAGCTAGGTGCTAACCAAGACTTCTGGAGATTCTGGACTGATCGGCGCTCTACACACCTAAGAAGGCATGCTCAGATGCACATCGAGAACACTGAGTGGCTGGGCCGGGGGAGGGGAGAAGCTGCACTCCCCAACTGTGCAGGGCGGACTACTGAGAGCCTGAGCAGAGGGGGCGGGGGAAGCGCACTCATCAGGAGTGGGGCAAACCCCAAAGCGCTGAATAGACACTGAAGAGACCAGCAAACAGAAGACGATAAAGCAAGCAGAGGGAACAGCTTTGGAACTGACAGGACTAGCAGATTAAATCCCTGCAGGTGGTGCAGACTGCATAGAACGGAGTCTACAGACCGTGAGAAGTACAAGCCAGACCAAGGAATTATCTGAAAATGAACTGACCCCTCGCTGTACGCATCAGCACCAGAGAAAGCCTTAGTTATAACTGTACTAGGAACATCTTTTAAATTTTTAAAACTTTTTTATACTTTTTTTTTTTAGAATTTTTAAGTCCCCTATAACCTTGTTATTTTTTTTCTTTCTTTTCCTTCATTTTTATTTTCCTTTTTTTAAAATCTCCTCTTTCTCCCTTATTGTATTCTCCATCCTATTTCTTTTATTACTTTTATATCTCCACTTTTCCCCCCTTTTTTATTTTTAATTGATTTGTTTTATTATTTTCTTCTTTATCTTTCTTTCTTTCTTTCTTTTTGTAATAGTAATTTTGAGAATCCAGTCTTTACTCTAGATTTTTAATCTTTGCTTATTAGTATTTGGTATCAACTTTGTACCTTTAAGGATCCAAGCTCCAGTACCCATTGTTACCTGGGAGTGAGATCATTGGCTTGACTGCTCTCTCCCCATTCTTGTCTCTCCTTTTTTTTTCTTCTCCTACCAAGACACCTTCAACATCCCCTTCCCCTGTAAATTCTCTATCCAACTCTGGGACTCTGCTTGAGTGTTACGAGCTGTGAAGAACACTGAAATAACTGACCACTGGCTGGATCTGTCTCTGTCCATCTGACTCTCTCTTTTCTCTCTCTGGTCAATTCTGTCTCCTTCCACCCTCCGCTCATTTCTGTATAACTCTGTGAACATCTCCGAGGGATCCAGGCTGTGGAGAGCACACAGGGGAGCAATCACTGGCCACTTCACTCCCTCACCATCTTATTCCTCTCTTCTCCTTCTGTTCCATGCCATGTAACTCTGTGTACCTGACAGGGTGTCCCTCACTGTGAAGAAACTTCTCATCACTAAACTAGATGTTCTGCCACCATCAGTGCATAGATGAAAGAGTCCTGAGGCTACTGGAAGACAGGAGGCTAAACCCAGATCCTCAGAATTCCAGAAAACTCCTGGATCCAAGAGTTAATTAATCGATTGGAACTCATCAAACTCCTCCATACCAAAACTGAAACCAAGCATCCACCAAGGGCCAACAAGCTCCAGAGTAAGATATACCAAGCAAATTCTCCAGCAACGCAGGAACACTGCCTGGAGCTTCAATACACAGGTTGCCCAAGGTCACACCGCATCCACCGACACCTAAAAACTCTTTACTGGACACTCCATTGCTAGTTACAGTGAGGAAACCCAGATCCACCCACCAGAACACCATACAAGCTTTCCCATCCAGGAAACTTTGACAAACCACACATCCAACCCCTCCCATAGTGAGGAACCCCCACAATAAAGGGACAACACAGCAAGATAAACAAGATGAAAAGGCAGAGAAATACCCAGCAAGTAAAGGAACAGGATAAATATCCCCTAGACCAAACAAAAGGCGAAGATATAGGATGTCTACCTGACAAAGAATTCCGAATAATGATAGTGAAAATGATCCAAAACCTGGAAAAAAAAGTTGGAGCTGCAGTTCAATAACCTGGAGGCAAGGATTGAGAAGATGCAGGTAAGCTTTAACAAGGACTTAGAAGAAATGAAAAAGAGTCAAAATACAATAAGTAATGCAATAAATGAGATAAAAAACACCCTGGAGGGAAACAAAAGTAGAATAACAGAGATAGAAGACAGAATAAGTGAGGTAGAAGACAGAATGGCAGAAATAAATGAAACAGAAAGGAAAAATAAAAAAAGAATTAAAATAAATGAGAACAATCTTAGAGACCCCTGGGACTCTATTAAACGCACCAATATTTGAATCATAGGAGTCCCAGAAGAAGAAGACAAAAAGAAAGACCATCAGAAAATTCTTGAAGAGATAATTGTTGAAAATTTCCCTAAACTGGGAAAGCAAATAGCCACTCAGGTCCAAGAAACACAGAGAGTTGCAAATAAAATGAACCCCAAGTGGAACACCCCAAGACACATATTAATCAAATTAACAAATATCAAATATAAAGAGCAAATTTTAAAAGCAGCAAAGGAGAAACAAAAAATAACTCACAAGGGGAATCCCATAAGGATAACAGCTGATCTCTCAACAGAAACGCTTCAGGCCAGAAGGAAATGGCAAAACATACTTAACGTCATGGAAGAAAACAATCTACAACCCCAATTACTGTACCCAGCAAGGATCTCATTCAAACAAGTGCTAAAGGATCTTGCCTAGATAGGAAACACGGATGGGGTATATAATCTGGAACCCAAAACAATAAACTAAATGGCAACGGGATCATACTAATCAATAATTACCTTAAATGTAAACGGGCTGAATGCCCCAACCAAAAGACAAAGATTGGCTGATTGGATACAGAAACAAGACCCTATATATATATGTTGTCTACAAGAGACCCACCTCAAACCTAGGGACACATATAGACTGAAAGTTAAAGGCTGGAAAAAGATATTCCATGCGAATAAAGACCAAAAGAAAGCAGGAGTGGCAATACTCATATCAGATAAAGTAGACTTTAAAATAAAGGCAGTGAAAAGAGATAAAGATGGACATTACATAATGATCAAAGGATCAATC
>ML664177.1:49701270-49717259 GCA_007570785.1 Antilocapra americana
TACAACTTTCCAAGACTAAACCAGGAAGAGATAGATAATATTAATAGACCCATCACAAGCACGGAAATTGAAACCGTAATCAGAAATCTTCCAAAAAACAAAAGCCCAGGACCAGATGGCTTCACAGCTGAATTCTACCAAAAATTTAGAGAAGAGCTAACATGTATTCGACTCAAACTCTTCCAGAAAATTGCAGAGGAAGGTAAACTTCCAAACTCATTCTATGAAGCCACCATCACCCTAATTCCAAAACCCGACAAAGATGCCACAAAGTAAGAAAATTACAGGCCAATATCGCTGATGAACTTAGATGCAAAAATCCTTAACAAAATTCTAGCAAATAGAATCCAACAACACATTAAAAAAATCATACATCACGATCAAGTAGGCTTTATCCCAGGGATGCAAGGATTCTTCAATATTCTCAAATCGATCAATGTAATACACCACATTAACAAATTGAAAAATAAAAATCACATGATTATCTCAATAGATGCAGAGAAAGCCTTTGACAAAATTCAACATCCATTTACGATAAAAACCCTCCAAAAAGTAGGAATAGAAGGAACATTCCTCAACATAATAAAAGCTATATATGAAAAATCCACAGCAAACATTATCCACAATGGTGAAAAACTGAAATGATTCCCCCTGAAATCAGGAACAAGACAAGGGTGCCCAATCTCACCACTATTTTTCAACATAGTTTTGGAAGTCTTGGCCACAGCAATCAGAGCAGAAAAAGAAATAAAAAGGATCCAGAGAGGAAAAGAAGAAGTAAAACTCTCTCTGTTTGCAGATGACATGATCCTTCTATATTGAAAACCCTAAAGACTCTACGAGAAAATTACTATAGCTAATCAGTGAATATAGCAAAGTATCAGGATACAAAATCAACACACAGAAATCCCTGGCATTCCTATACACTAACAATGAGAAATCAGAAAGAGAAATTAGGAAACAATTCCATTCACCATGGAAACAAAAGGAATAGAATACTTAGGAGTATTTCTGCCTAAAGAAACAAAAGACTTGTATATAGAAAACTATAAAACACTAATGAAAGAAATCAAAGAGGACACAAACAGATGGAGAAATGTGCCGTGTTCGTGGATTGGAAGAATCAATATAGTGAAAATGAGTATACTACCCAAAGCAATCTATAGATTCAATGCAATTCATATCAAGCTACCAGAGGTCTTTTTCAAAGAATTATAACAAATAATTTCTCAATTTGTATGGAAATAGAAAAAACCTCATATAGCCAAAGCAATCTTGAGAAAGAAGATTGGAACTGGAGGAATCAACCTACCTGACTTTAGGCTATACTACAAATCCACAGTCATTAAGACAGTATGGTACTGGCATAAAGACAGAAATAGAGATCAATGGAACAAAATAGAAAGCCCAGAGATAAATCCACGCATCTATGGACACCTTATCTTTGACAAAGGAGGCAAGAATATACAATGGAGAAAAGACAACCTCTTTAACAAGTGGTGCTGGGAAAACTGGACAGCCACTTGTAAAAGAATGAAACTAGAACACTTTCTAACACCATACACAAAGATAAACTCAAAATGGATCAAAGATCTAAGCATAAGACCAGAAACTATAAAACTCCTAGAGGATAACATTGGCAAAACAGTCTCTGCTATAATCCAAAGCGGGATACTCCATGACCCACCTCCCAGAATATTGGAAATAAAAACATGAATTAACAAATGGGACCTAATTAAAATTAAAAGCTTCTGCACAACAAAGGAAACTATAAGCAAGGTGAAAAGACAGCCTTCAGAATGGGAGAAAATAATAGCCAATGAAGCAACGGACAAACAATTAATCTCAAAAATATACAAGCAACTCCTGCAGCTCCATTCTAGGAAAATAAACGACCCAATCAAAAAGTGGGCCAAAGAACTTAACAGACATTTCTCCAAAGAAGACATAAAAATGGCTAACAAACACATGAAAAGATGTTCAACATCACTTATTATCAGAGAAATGCAAATCTAAACCACAATGAGGTATCACTTTACACCAGTCAGAATGATTGTAATCCAAAAATCTACAAGCAATAAATGCTGGAGAGGATGTGGAGAAAAGGGAACTCTCTTACACTCTTGTTGGTAATGCAAACTAGTACAGCCACTATGGAAAACAGTGTGGAGGTTCCTTAAAAAGCTGCAAATAATCCTGCCATATGACCCAGCAATCCCACTGCTGGGCATATACACCGAGGAAACCAGGATTGAAAGAGCCATGTGTACCCCAATGTTCATCACTGCATTGTTTACAATAGCCAGGAAGTGCAAGCAACCTAGATGCCCATCAACTGACGAATGGATAAGAAAGCTTTGGTACATATACATAATGGAATATTACTCAGCATTAAAAAAAAATTCATTTGAATCAGTTCTACTCAGGTGGACAAAACTGGAGCCCATTATCCAGAGTGAAGTAAGCCAAAAGCAAAAGCAACCATACAGTATATTAACGCATATATATGGAATTTAGAAAGACGGTAACGAGAACCCAGCATGCGAGACAGCAAAAGGAACGCAGATGTATAGAATAAACTCATGGACTCTGTGGATGAGGGTAAGGGTGGGATGATATGGTAAAATGGCTTTGAAACATGTTAATTATCATATGTCTAATCAATCGCCAGCCCAGGAGTGATGCTCGGGGATGGTGCATCGAGATTTCCCGGGGGGAGGGAGGAGGGAGAGAGGATGGAGGGGGGTTCTGGAGGGGGAGCATATGTAAAGCCATGGTGATATCATGGCATTGTATGGCAAAAACAGTAAAAAATAAATAAATAAATAAATAAATGAATAAAGTTCACTTTATCATGTGAACAGTACACAGGAATCATAATTCAAGCGTGTGCATGAATAGCTCTAGGTTCTGGGTATACAATAGTGAAGAACAGAAATATCCTGTTATCAAGGAGATAAATCTAGTTGGGTGAGACTGGAAAAATGATAAATACGTTATTTTATACCTTAAAAAAATAAAAATAGTGTTTACATTTTTAAATGTTTGAAAAAATGATGTTACATGGTATGTGAAAATTACATGAAATACAAATTTTATTATTTATAAAGTTTTATTGAAAAACATGCACATTGATTTGTTTATATATTACCTCCGACTAATTTTGTGCTACAATGGTAGGTTTTTGAGTTCAGTTCTGTAGCTCAGTCATGTCTGACTCTTTGTGACCCAAGGACTGCAGCACGACAGGTCTCCCTGTCCATCACCAACTCCCAGACCTTCCTCAAACTTATGTCCATTGAGTTGGTGATGCCATCCAACTATCTCATTCTCTGTCATCCCTTTCTCCTTCCTTTAATCTTTTCCAGCATCAGGGTCTTTTCCAATGAGTCAGTTCTTTGCAGAAGGTGGCCAAAATATTGTGGCTTCAGCTTCAGCATCAGTTCTTCCGATGAATATTCAGGATTGATTTTCTTTAGAACGGACTGGTTTGATCTCCTTGCAGTTCAAGGGACTCTCAAGAGTCTTCCCCAACACCACAGTTCAAAAGCATTGAATCTTCAGCACTCAGCTTTCTTTATAGTCCAACTCCCACATACATGCCTACTGGAAAAACCAAAGGTTTGACTAGACGGGCATATGTTGGCAAGTAATGCCTCTGTTTTTATTATGCTGTCCAGGTTTGTCATAGCTTTTCTTCCAAAGAGCAAGCATTTTTTAATTTCATGGCAGCAGTCACCATTTACAGTGAATTTGGAGCCCAAGAAAATAAATTTGGTCCCCACTGCCATTGTTTCCCCATCTATTTGCCATGAAGTGATGGGACCAGATGCCATGATCTTCGTTTTATGAATGCTGAGTTTTAAGCCAGCTTTTTCATTCTCCTCTTTCACTTTCCTCAAGAGGCTCTTCAGTTCCTCTTTAATTTCTACCATAAGGGTAGTTTCATCTGCATTTCTGAGATTATTGATACTTCTCCCGGCAATCTTAATTCCAGCTTGTGCCTCATTCAGCTCCTCATTTCTCATGGTGTACTCTTTATATAAGTTAAATAAGCTTAAATAAGCTGGGTGACAATATACAGCCTGACATACTTCTATCCCAATATGGAACTAGTCTGTTGTTCCACATTTGGTTCTAACTGTTGCTTGTGTAATTGCATACAGATTTCTCAGGAGGCAGTTAGAGTGGTCTGGTATTCACATCTCTTGAGAAATTTTCCACAGTTTGTTGTGATCCACACAGTCAAAGGCTTTGGCATAGTTAATAAAGCAGAAGATAGAAATAAGAAATCCTTCCTCAGTGATCAATGCAAAGAAATAGAGGAAAACAATAGAATGGGAAAGAGTAGAGATCTCTTCAAGAAAATTAGGGATACCAAGGGAATATTTCATGCAAAGATAGGCACAATAAAGGATAGGCATGGTATGGACCTAACACAAGTGGAAGACATTAAGAAGAGTTTGCAATAATACACAGAAGAACTATACAAAAAAGATCTTAATGACCCAGGTAACCATGATGATATAATCACTAACCTAGTGCCAGAAATCCCAGAGTCTAAAGTCGAGTGGGCTTTAAGAAGCATCACTACCAAAAAAACTACTGGATGTGATGGAATTCCAGTTGAGCTATTTGAAAGCCTAAAAGATTATGCTATTAAAGTGCTGCACTCAATATGCCAGCAAGTTTGAAAAACTCATCAGTGATCACAGGGATGGAAGAGGTCAGTTTTCATTACAATCCCAAAGACAGACAATGCCAAAGAATATTCAACCTATTGTATATTTGCATTCATTTCACACATTGGCAAATTAATGCTCAAAATTCTCCAAGCCAGGCTTCAACAGTATGCAAACCATGAACTTCCAAATATTCAAGCTGGATTTAGAAAAGGCAGAGGAACCAGAGGTCAAATTGCCAACATTCATTGGATCATAGAAAAAACAAGAGGACTCTAGAAAAATATGGCCAACAAAGCAAGAATAATTGATGTCTATTTGCAGAGGTAACCTGTTGGTCCCTCAGTTAGGGTATAATAATTAATAGGAAAGGGAAATGAGTAGTGTTGGAAATGAGATTCTAGTTCATCTTGTTCAGTGTAAACAAAACAGCTTCTGTGACAGGCTGCTGGGAGATACAGCAGGCCCTAGCTGCGGAGACCTCCCCCATCCTCACACCTCCCCGTACCTTACTCCGTGACAGGCTGCTGTGATATACAGCCTGCCCTAGTTCCAGCGACCTCCTCCACCCTCATCTCATACCTCCCCCCACAAGCCAGGAAAGTCCCGCGCACCCCAAGAGATAGACCATCCAGGGCAGATGCACAGTTTAAACTGACCAAACATTGACTGCCAGCTGTACCAATGCTGTAACAAAGAACTGCCTGTATAAAAGCAACTGTGATCTGGAGCGCGGGGCTCTTGTTGGATTCCACTGAGTGGATGAGACTTGCACCCTAGCCTAGCTAGCAATAAACCCCTTTATGCTTTTGAAAAAAAAAAAGAAATGAGATTCTAGAGAATGTCAAGATCACTTTTATAGTAAGTCCACTACATACAAGTGCTTTCCATTCTGAGAGCATGTTCCTAAATTCAGTTTGCTTGCAAGCCCAACACAATTAGCCTAGATAGTCAGCTAACACACTTGAATGTATAGTACTGCACTGTAATAAGCTTAATACTTTTCACACAAATAATACATAAAAATAAACCAAACTTATAGAACACGTTTTTAATCTCATAGTACAGTGCCTTGAAAAGTACAGCAGTAGAGTATAATGACTGACATACAGGGACTGTCTGAGTGAACAGCAAGAAGAATTACTGTAAGGAGGGAGGGGAGGTGGGAGTTAGTGGAGCTGAAGGACTGTCAGTAAGGAGATTTTGCTCGTGTCTGATAGTAATGGCACATGTTCTTTTTCCCTGCTGAATTGAATTCTACCTACATCTTTAACAAATGATCCAGTGATTCCTGGGTAGTAGCTCATTTTTTCTGATCATAGGTGATGCAGTAGCACTGGATTGTATTCTGAAAAGCTGCTGCAAACTCTGTAAATTGTTCTATAATCATGTCCTGTGTCTTAGAAATTAACCATGCCTACTCAAATAAAGAAAATCTCCTTGATATTTTCTGCATTGAGAATCTCTTCAGTTCTTCAGTTCTTCTTCTTCCTGTCTTTCTTCATCCTTTCTCTGGGCCTCCAATTCCATCAGGTCTTAATTAGTAAGCTCCTCATGTTGCATAGTAACAGTACTGCACATTAAAGTACAGAAAAATACAACCACTTGCAGACAATGCTGGCATGTGACAATGTACACCAGACAATCAAAACTAATTTATATAATTGGGAACACATGTTTATACCATTGAAAGTTCACTAGTTGAAGGTTTGTATGTTAGGGACTTAAATTTGTGTAGTTAGCATAACTACTTAAAATGTAGTTCTTAAATTTAGAAACTTGCAAACATCTCATGCACTCTAGGATATACAACAGAGTGGTAAGGTTGAAAAAAGGTGTGAGGAACATTACTCCACTCATTTGTTAAAGATTAAAGAGCTAGGGATCATGTTGTCCTTCTAAGGACTTCTTGCTGAAAACCAACGTAGCCTTAAGTTCACAAAGAAGTCTTTTGAGGCATTCAGATTTAAAACTTTTTAATAGTTGAAAAACACCAAAGCTTGGGAACAGCAACAAAATTTTGTCAAAATAGAGTCTTCACACAGATAAGACAAACAAGACCTTTGGGTCATTTTAATAATGGATAATTGTTATTTAGAATTATTATTTTAATTATTTATTAAAATCCATAATTGCTTGACTTGGATCCAAAATTCTCTAGGGAGCAGATATATCTATGTGTGTATTTCCTCCCAGATGTGATCACTTGTATATTCTTTTCTAACATTTGTAAAAATAGGAAATAAAGGTCCAAGTTTGAAGTAATGTGTATAAAATTGGAAGTTCAAACATTTTCTCATAAAATAATCTCCTTCAGTCCCTTTGACTTGAAGGATTTCACACTTTCTTCCATTACAGCTCTATTCTCTCTCTCCCTCTCTCCCTCTCTCCCTCTGTATCTTTCTGCTTTATTTTTCTCCCAATTATAAACTGAAATATTCTTTTTGAAACAATCTGTGACATTTCTCTTGTATCTAATTATAGAACTGTAATAATTGAGCTTATGATTATTGAAGAGTGCCTCTATTTACCTTATGAAGACTTAAATATCATTGTATAAATAAGCAGCAATTTAATCATTTGATCAAAACACTCTTTTCAATGAGACCAATATATTGATTGTTATCTACTTTGAAAATTATTTGAAGTGCCACAGAAGAATATTAATGTAAAAAAGGATATGATAATTGTGAATTTACTGCTACAATTCTAGAATTAGATATAAATTTTATGGATTAATGATAAAATTAACCAAATAAGTGATTTTATTAATTTTTTTAAAGAAAATTATTTTTTCCTACAAATGAATGTTTTTAAGTTTATTTTTAATTAGTCAGCAAATCCATTGGTTGCTGTAACGTTGAATATTTTCTGTACAGCTTTTGGTGTTTCTAGGACAGTAAAATCCCTTGGAATTGATCCCTGTTTAAAATACATCAGGGTTCACAGAGTCTTATACAAGCTCACACATAAAGCTTATACAAGTCAACTCCAGCAAACCTGGACAACCATAGTGTTCTACACTACAGAGTACGAAAGCATTAAGCTAATCTACTGTAAACCTATTTGCAAGGTCAAAAATATTGCATACAACATTAAACAAATCAGCATTCCTCTGGCTGAATTCTTTCTATTATCAGTTCCTACAACTTTGTAGCCTTTTTACTAGACAAAATTCTCATTTCTGTGATAATAGTTATGTACTCTGGACTGCTCCAACTTAGAACAAAGGCAGCCTAATATTTTCTATTAAGGGCCAGATAAGCCTTTAATATTATTAATATTGTAGGCTTTGTAGTTCAAAAAGTATTTGTTGAAGATAGTTAACTCGGCCTCTATATCTCAAAAACAGCTACTGAGTACATGAGAGAGAGAGAGAGAGAGAAAAGTGTAGCTGTGTTCCAATAATAGTCTATCTACAAAAATACTCAGTAAGGAATGACACCAGTAAAAAAAAAAAGTCAGAGTAATCAATTCCAAGGGATTTTACTGTCCTAGAAACACCAAAAGCTGTACAGAAAATATTCAAGGTTACAGCAACCAATGGATTTGCTGACTAATTAAAAATGCAACTTTAAAATGATAGAGATATCTTTGTGACAGTTTTATCATTCCCTGCCATATCCCCATCCTTGGTTCAGCAACAGCCTGCGTTCTGAGTGTGGAATTCTGACCCTGTGTTACTGAGGAAGCCAAACAAGCATTATTCTACAGGCACTGTGGTTGTCTATCATGTCCTATCCAGGGCTACCTGAAGGAACAGCACAGGTATCTGCTTATTGTGCCGAACTCTGAGTTCTCTCAGCACAGAAAAACTACTACAGTACTTGGAAACATTGTAAAACCAATGAACAGTCCACTGCTGTAACCATAAAGAAGGTTATAGTTGAGGCAAATGATACACGTATTGAAGACTGGAATGAAAAGCTGATGAGTGTCTTTGGAAAATTAGAGAATTAAAAGCATTTCTTATACCAGGAAATTTAGAAAGCCACGTTCAAGGCCAGAATAGGACATATACTCAGAAAAGACATGAAAACATCCTAAGCTAATTAATCCCTAGGCTCAGAGCAGCAGGAAGTGAAGATAAAGGCAGATTTAAGTGCTTGGCTAAGTATTAAAGTAATGCCTCAACACAGGGCAAATCTGCTAAGACTGAGAGTTTTTTTTCTCTATCTCTCTCTTTTTTTTTAATTTATATTTTTTGTATCTATTTGCTCAAAGGAATCTCTGTAAAAACTGTAGTTGACCACAAGCTAAAGCAACAGTGAATTCAGAGACCATGTGCAACAAAGAATACAGAGTTTATGTAAATAGTTTAGAAAACTAACTAAACAACATGTAGAAGTCAGTAAAAATACACCATGAGGAAGGAAAAGAATGATTTCCAAAGTAACCACATTATATCATTCAAAATGCCCAAGCTGCAACAAAAACCATGAAATGAAAATAAACAAGAGACTATAGTCTATTCAAGGCTTCCCAGATGGTGCTACTGGTAAAGAACCTGCCGGTCATTGCAGTAGACATAAGAGATACAGGTTCAATCCCTAGGTTGGGAAGATCCTCTAGAGGGAGGCCATGGAAACCTACTGTAATATTCTTGCCTGGTGAATCCCATGGACAGAGGAGTTTGGTGCACTACAGACCACAGGGTCAAAAAGAGTCAGACACAACTGAGGCAACTTATCAAGTACACAAACGAACATGGCCTATTCAGAGGAGAAATGAGCAGAAACTGTTCCTGAGGAAACACAGATATTGGACTTATAAGACAAAGACTTAAAATTAGTGATCTTAAATACACTCAAAGAACTAAAGAAAACCATGTACAAATAGGTAAAGAAGATGTAGAGCAATATATAAACAGGAAATATCAACAGACAAAAACTACAAAAAGTAAACAGATAGAAATTCTGGAGCCAAAAGTATAATAACTAAATAAAGAATTTCAACAGCAGATTTGAGCAGACAGAAGGAAATATCAACAAACTTGAAGGTAGGTCAACCGAAGTTGTCTGGTCTTAGGAGCAGATGATCAAAGAATAAAGAAAAAAAGAGCAAAGATACCTATGAGACATCATGAATCATATCAACACAGAATAGTGTGACTTCCAGAAGGAATGGGCACTGCAAAAATCAATAACAGAATACAAAATGTGCACAGAACATTCTCCAGAATAGACCATATATTAAGCAAAAAATGTTCAAGTAAGTTTTAAAAGTTTGAAATATTTTAAAGATAACACAATGTTATAGAAATATATATGCATTTCTAAAAAAAAATGAATACAGAAAGAGAAGCAACTAATTCATACACATCTGTCATTGCCAAAAATGAATATTTAGGATTTCATACTCCTTCTATTGAAGAAATATTATATTACTTAAAAGTTTTTATTCATATTCACAGATTTTTGTTTTCATTTTGAGTGCATTTAGAGAAAAAGCAGTTGTGCAATGGTTTTATTTTATTTTATATATCCAAGTAGCTATTTATACTTCTGTGAGGTTATTTTATCAATATAAAATTTTTTTTTGAAATTTGATTTAGCAGCATATTTGTTTCAGTTAACATCTTCTTATCATCCTGGGTTACAAATTAATATATTGACCAGAAATCGATTTGTCATAAAACATATGTTTGGTCATAAAATCAAAGTGATGGCATTCTAGCAACTCAAAATACTTTTTTTTTTGCTATGTTTTCAGTTCTTGAAGCATTAGAAGTATGCCCTGTGGCTTTGAGAGTATGAGAGTATACCCTTACACTATGCTTTTCTCAGGCTTTGTTTATAAAGAATCCATGTCTTTGACAGATGAATAAATCTTCACAAGCTGTATATTACTCTAATACAGTCTTGCATGGAACAGTACAGGGACAGAACAGACTTCATACTAAGATGAGCAAAGTACACTCAGGCTTCCCAGGACTCCTCCACCATTCTCATGATAATGATCAATAAAATATAAATGTGGACATTATTTCTTTTTGGTAAAAATGAAAATGAAAGAGGGTATCATCTACTTGTTGGTATGTTGAGAAAAGTCTGTGAGATATAATAATAATAGGTCAGCATTAAAAAGTTGAACTGTGCAGGGGTGGAATAAGATGGCGGAGAAGTAGATGAATGTAGAGTACATCTCTTTCCATGGATACATCAGGAATACACCTTCAGACACAGAAGTTCATGCAGAACACCAGCTGAGAGCGGCCAGGAGTACCTGACCAGTGAAAAGAATATATAGAACCATGCAAAACTCGGTACAATGAAGGAACTAGGGGGAGAAACAGGAGTCTTACTAAGGACTGGACCTTCCCTTGGCAGGTGGGGGAACTGAAGCAGGGGTCCGGTCCCTACATTGGGGCAATTGTCTGAGTCAGAGGAGAAACATTAAAGGCTGAGAGTAAAACACCTGATCTGTGGCAGCCTAAATGGAATGAGAAACAGACAGTCCTTGCTGCAGCCATACATAGCCTAGAGAGGAAGCTGGTCTCCTGCAAGGTATAGCAGCTGGGTACTGGAGTTTAGGGATTGTGGAGCAATCCCAGGGTGAGAGCTGCTGTTGACTGTGGAGAGACAGATCGAGAGGATGTGAGGGAGGAGACTGTGGTGGGAAATGCCTGTAGAGGAAAGCCAGGCAGCCATGGAAGCAAGGTGGTACTGCTGAGTCACACGTAGGGGTTAGAGCCATCACCATAGTCTCTCTCTACCCACAAGCCAGCATCCGCAGCTGAACAATAGAGAGGCTGGCCTGTTAAAAGCCTGACACACTGAACTACAGAGTAGGGCCCCAGCCAGGGGGCCCCTTTAAGTGCCTGACATGCTGATCTGCAGAATAAAACCCCAGCCGGGGCGGGGGGCACCATTTATGTGCCTGATGCACTGAACAACAGAGAGGGATCCCAGGCAAGGGAACCCTCTACTTTCCTGAATGGGCAGAGCTACAGAGAAAGACTGGCCTCAGATGGCTTCTGATCGCCAGCTACAAGAGACTCCAAAACTGACACTGATAGGGCCATAACTCCTTCAGCAGAAGCAGTGCATGTTCTTTTACACTAGGCACCTCCAGAATTCCCACAAGCCAAGCAGCTGCACCACCTTCATGCTTAACTTTCACTGAGGCAGAGCTGCCACAAGCAAAACAGAACTTTTGCGTCTATGCACGTAGGGTCACTTGGTCATGTCTGAATCTTTGCAAACCTGTAGACTGTGGTCTTCCAGACTTCCCTGTCAGGGAGGAGGGTCTCCAGGCAAGAATACTGGAGTGTATTGGTCAATACTGGTTGCCATACCCTTCTAGAACACTGTATTTCCTACTTCCCTAGCTGCCAACTCCCCTGAGTACCTGGTGCTGCCAGAATCCCTGCAACCCAAGCAGCTACATCACCTCCACCCCTGGCCCTCACAGAGGCAGACCCAAGTCCTCCAGGGCAGACTCAGGTGCAAACCCCAGTGGACGACCCACATGTAGAGGTGGAAATAAAATCACAATTGAAACCAAGGGGCAGTGTGATTAAGGAAGAAGACTCAAGACCTTCCTACAAGCTGTAGAAGCTGCAAACTAAATCCACACAATAAACTAGGCAGACTCTGTGTCTATAGAATATATAAAAGGCCATTGAGAGTTCCCATAAAATAAAACACACTAGTTCTGATAGCTGTGGACCTTGCAGGCAAGAATACGTAAGAATAGGACCAGATTAGAGTCTGAGCTGCCCCTACAGCAGGTTCAGAGATCATCACAGTGTTGGAGGGCATCCTAGGGAGGTGAGGTGGACTGTGACTCTCAGCGAGGGAAAGGACTCTGGCAGCAGTGACTCAAGGAAAACTTTCATTATTTTATGTTTTGAATTGTTCTGCAGATTTTTTTGGATTTTTTTGCCCCTTTGTTGTAGTTGTCAATTTTATTGGTACTATGAAATCCAATTAAGCTTTTGAGCATTTTTTCTTCCCCCTCAGTCACATTTTTATTGCTGTTGTAAACCTCTGCCTCAACGTTGGGCTTTTGCAATTCTGCAGTTTCCTGTTTTGTTTTTGGTTGTTGTTGCAGTTGTGTTTTTTTTTTTCTATTTTGTTTTTAATTTTTTTAAACCTATTATACTTTTTCTACATTTATTTCTTTGTTTGCTTTTCCTATTGTTCTTTTCCCCTTGCAGTTAATTTTTAAAGTATATAAATCTTCTTCATCTACCTCTATTTAAATTTGCATGTCTATTCTTTCTTTATTTCCTTTCCTCCAACATATTTGCTGGTTTTATTTTCATTGCTTTATTCCTGACTTTGTATCTTGCTTTACTTTTATTTTCCAGTTTGTGCTTTAGATAGTTTTGTTCTTAACTGGTAAATATAATTTTTGATTTCCTTTGTTTGCTGGGTAAATCTACTGTACTTTACATTTGTTGGACTGTTTTTACTCTGGTCATGGGTGCACATGTATATGTGCATTTTGCATTGTTTCAATTTTTATTTGCCTGATTTTGCAACTGCCACTTGTCTGGGGTTCATCTTTGGTTTCTCCTTTTTGTATACTTATTTTAATGTTACTTAATGTCATAACAAACCACTTTTGGAATCTTCGTTCCTGAGCAGATCAAGCCTTGAGCCTTAGCAGTGGTAGAACTGACTCGAAGACCCTAGACTACCAGAGAACTAACCCAAGGGAGTATCAAACAATGAGAACTCACACAAACAAATCCACTTGAATACAAGACCCAGTTTCACACAACCACTAGGAGCACCCTGTGCAGGAAACTTCATCAAAACTACAAACAAAAGAGAAATACAGACACAATCATCAGCAGACAGATTTACTACCTCAATCAGCCTTGCCCACTAGTGGAAAAACAGAAACAAACAAAAACTAGCCCAAAGCTCACACTATATGAAGCTTACACTAACCCCTGTACCCACTTTAGGAGGGCAGAAGTCAAAAGGAAGAGAGAAGTCAACCTTCCTCAAGGAAAGAATTCAACTTTCCTTGAAGGCTGGGGAAGGAAGACCTCAAAAACAGTTAAGTTAAAAAATAAATAAATAAATAAAAGGTAGAGAAATACTATACAAATGGAGGGAAAAAGTAGAAACACAGAAGACCAAACAAATGAAGAGGAAACAGGCAAACTACCTGAAAAGGAATTCAAAATAATGTAAAGATATAAAATAAGTAAAACTCTTGAAAACAAAATGGAGAAAATGCAACAATCAATTAACAAAGACCTAGAAGAATTAAAGAAGAAGCATACAGAGACAAACAACACAAGTACTGAAATTAAAAATACCCTATTTGTTTCGATGGTGAATGAAATTGTTTCCATAATTCCTCTTTCTGTTTTCTCATTGTCAGTGTATAGAAATGCCAGGGATTTCTGTGTGTTGATTTTGTATCCTGAAACTTTGCTATATTCACTGATTAGCTCTAGTAATTTTCTAGTAGAATCTTTAGGGTCTTCAACATAGAGGATCATGTCATCTGCAAACAGAGAAAGTTTCACTTCTTCTTTTCCAATCTGGATTCCTTTGATTTCTTTATCTGCTCTGATTGCTGTGGCCAAGACTTCAAAACTATGTTTAAAAGTAGTGGTGAGAGTGGGCACCCTTCTCTTGTTCCTGACTTCAGGGGGAATGATTTCAGTTTTTCACCACTGAGGCTAAGGTTTGCTGTGGGTTTGTCGTATATAGCTTTTATTATGTTGAGGTATGTTCCTTCTATTCCTGCTTTTTGGAGGGTTTTTATCATAAATGGATGTTGAATTTTGTCAAAGGCTTTCTCTGCATCTATTGAGATAATCATGTGATTTTTATTTTTCAATTTGTTAATGTGGTGTATTACATTGATCGATTTACGAATATTGAAGAATCCTTGCATCCCTGGGATAAAGCCTACTTGATCGTGATGTATGATTTTTTTAATGTGTTGTTGGATTCTATTTGCTAGAATTTTGTTAAGGATTTTTGCATCTAAGTTCATCAGTGATATTGGCCTGTAGTTTTCTTACTTTGTGGCATCTTTGTTGGGTTTTGAAATTAGGGTGATGGTGGCCTCATAGAATGGGTTTGGAAGTTTACCTTCCTCTGCAATTTTCTGGAAGAGTTTGAGTAGAATAGGTGTTAGCTCTTCTCTAAATTTTTGGTAGAATTCAGCTGTGAAACCATCTGGTCCTGGGCTTTTGTTTTTTGGAAGATTTCTGATTACGGTTTCAATTTCCGTGCTTGTGATGGGTCTATTAATATTATCTATCTCTTCCTGGTTTAGTCTTGGAAAGTTGTATTTTTCTAGGAATTTGTCCATTTCATCCAAATTGTCCAGTTTATTTGCATATAGTTGCTGATAATAGTCTCTTATGATCCTTTGTATTTCTGTGTTTTCTGTTGTGATCTCTCCGTTTTCATTTCTAATTCTGTTGATTTGGTTCTTCTCCTTTGTTTCTTGATGAGTCTGGCTAATGGTTTGTCAATTTTATCTATCTTCTCACAGAACCAGGTTTTGGATTGGTTGATTTTTGCTATGGTCTCTTTTATTTCCTTTGCATATATTTCTGCCCTGATCTTTAAGATTTCTTTCCTTCTACTAGACCTGGGCTTCTGCATCTCTTCCCTTTCTAGTTGCTTTAGGTGTAAAGTAAAGTTATTTATTTGATTTTTTTCTTGTTTCCTGAGGTGAGCTTTTATTGCTATAAACTTTCCCCTTAGCACTGCTTTCACAGTCTCCCATAGGTTTTGTGCTGTTGTGTTTTCATTTTCATTCATTTCTATGCATAACTGAATTTCATTTTTTATTTCTTCTGTGATTTGTTGGTTATTCAGCAGTGTGTTGTTGAGCCTCCTTATGTTGGAAGTTTTGAAAGGTTTTCTCCTGTAGTTGATATCTAATCTCACTGCATTGTGGTCAGAAAAGATGCTTGGGATGATTTCAATATTTTTGAATTTATCAAGGTTAGATTTATGGCCCAGGATGTGATCTATCCTGGAGAAGGTCCTGTGTGCGCTTGAGAAAAAGGTGAAATTCCTTGTTTTGGGGTGGAGTGACCTATAGATATCAATTAGGTCTAGTTGGTCTATGTATCATTTAAAATTTGAATTTCCTTGTTACTTTTCTGTCTAGTTGATCTATCCATTGGTGTGAGTTGTGTATTAAAGTCTCCCACTATTATTGTGTTGTTGTTAATTTCCCCTTTCATACTTGTTAGCATTTGCCTTACATATTGTGGTGCTCCTATGTTGGGTGCATAAATATTTATAGTTGTTATTTCTTCTTCTTGGATTGATCCTTTGATCATTATGTAATGTCCATCTTTATCTCTTTTCA
>ML664177.1:49752259-49781395 GCA_007570785.1 Antilocapra americana
TTTGCCTTTCATTTCTCTTCTTTTCAGAGCTCTTTGTAAGGCCTCTTTGGACAACCATTGCCTTTTTGCGATTGCCTTTTTGCATTTCTTTCTCTTGGGGATGTTCTTGATCATTGCCTCTTATACGAGGTCATGAACCTTCATCCATAGTTCTTCAGGCACTCTGTCATCAGATCTAATCCCTTGAATCTATTTTTCACTTTCACTGTATAATCATAAGGGATTTGATATAGGTCATACCTGAATGGTCTAGTAGTTTTCCCTACTTTCTTCAATTTAAGACTGAATTTGGCAATACGGATTTCATGATCTGAGCCACATTCGGCTCTCAGTATTATTTTTGCTGACCATATAGAGCTTCTCCATCTTTTTGCTGCAAAGAATTAATCAATCTGACTTTGGTATTGGTCATCTGGTTATGAAGAGACTTAGCACACGTAAATATAAATAAGGGCTTCCTGGGTGACTCTAGTGGAAAAGAACCCACCTGCCAGTATAGAAAATGCAAGAGATATCAGTTCTATCCTTGAATTGGGAAATCCAAAGCAATATCTGAAATGTGTATGAAGTTTAATGAGGATTTTATTTTATTTTTAATAAGAGGTAAATGAAAACAGCATTTAAAACGTGAGTTCAGGGAGTGTATGTAATTATGTGGGAGATCATGTAAGTCTCCTAAGAAAAATGAGAAGAGTCTGGTACACTTAAGTGCCAAATAGTGTGTATTTATCAACATTGCTGTCATCATTGTAAGCATTACATTAAGAAAACAACTCTTCATGGGGAATAAAAAAAAGGAGAAGAAATTTCTGTGGATGAAACCTTACTTTTGCAAGATAAAAGATTGAAGATGGGTGCCAGTGTAAGTACTATGCACATGAAGAGTTACACATAGATGATTTCTATTTTCTGTGTAACTTTGGTTGAAGGTTTATTTACTAATAACTCAGAATAGGAGATGTAAATATTTAGGAAAATATGAGAGCATTATTAAGCATTCATTCAGTAAATATTTGTTGGGAACCTCTTATATGTCATTACTTTGCTGACAGAGGTCTGTATCATCAAAGCTACGGTTTTTCCAGTAGTCGTGTATGGATGGCAGAGTTGGACCATAAAGAAAGCTGAGCACGAAACAACTGATACTTTTCAACTGTTGGAAAAGATTCTTGAGAGTCCCTTGGACTGCAAAGAGATCAAACCAGTCAATCCTAAAGGCAATCCATCCTGAATATAGATTGGAAGAGTTCCAATCAGATGGTTTCTATATGGTTGCCAATACTTTGGCCACCAAATGCCAAATTTGGTACTGACCCTGATACTGGGAAAGATTGAAGGCAGGAGGAGAAGGGATGACAGTAGACGATATGGTTAGATGGCATTACCAACTTGATGGACATCAGTCTGAGCAAGTTCTGGGAGTTGATGGTGGACAGGGAAGCCTAGCATGCTGCAGTCCATGGGGTCACAAAGAGTCAGACACGACTGATCAACTGAACTGAACTGAACCTATACATCACGCATTAGTCACTGGAGGTATCATAATGTATAAAACCAGAACTCTGATAAAGTTTCATAAACACATATCAAATCAAATTACCTCTAATTGTGATATATATTCTTGAAGGAAACAAAAGACATAACACAATCAGGGAGGTTGGTGAAGGCTTTGTAAGTGTGTAACATTTGAATAAAGATGAGATTAGGTGCTAGCAAAATGAGAAGATTTATTCCACGTCAACCTACTTTTATTTAAATGAATGTATATCAAATACCTAATATGTGCCAGATAAAATGGTGCACACTGGTGATAGGAATACTGCTAAATCACTTCAGTTATTTCCGACTCCTTGTGACCCTATGGACTGTAGCCTGCCAGGCTCCTCTGTCCATGAGGTTTTCCAGGCATGAATATTGGAGCGAGTTGCCATTTCCTCCTCAAGGGACATTAGGAGATGTCCACTAGCGCCACCTTGGGAGGCCCTTTGTGACAGAGAGAAGTGGAAAAAAAAAAAAATCACGCTATTTCAGCCTCTCACAGAACTTTGCAGAGTAAGGTGGAAAGAATTTTGTATTTGCTAGTTCTTGAAATATTTTTCTCCTGAACATCAGTCCAATGGCTTGTTCTCTCACTTCCATTAGCTTTTAATCTAAATGACACCAACTTTTATTAAGCTTTTCTAAATTACTCTGATACTTCTTCTCCATTTTTCCTGGGTTTATCTGCATTTACCATTCAGTAATGGGAGTTTTTGGAGTTTGCCTTGTTTATTGTTCATCTCCCTCTTTAGAATGAAAGATTCATGAGGATAAATCACATTTGTTGTTGTCTTACTCCCAGTTATATATATACATATATATATAATTTATACAAAAATGGTGGACATAGAGTTGATAATCAATGAATATTTATCAGGTAAATAACTATTATATACTGAGTGTATTCTAGCAATAAATGGTAGACCTAACACAAAGAATATCTTCACCTATAATTTTTATTTTAATTATTGTTGCCATGATACCATATTAAAATAGCTCTAACACTCTAATGCTTTACACTTCCCTGCTCTTCCTCTCACCATTTTATTAGGATTTTAAAAGTGGCAATCATAAAAACATGTAATGAACTTTAAATCTGCAGATTATACATTAAGGCTAACTCATAGAGTCCCATTATTATTCTGTCTGAGCATCTTCATAAAATACATGGCCATTGGAGAGAAAAAGGATAGACAGACTTCTTATCCTAGAATCATCATTTTGACTCCTAGTGAATTATCAGATGCAATCGCTTATAAATAACAGTATGTTGCCCAAATATTTTTGTTTCTTGGCACAATACCTCTCAAATATTTCATGGCAGATCCTCTTTGCTTTGTTTTATGATGGCTATCTTCTGTGTGCTCTGCAAACTTTAGCATTCTCTTAGGGATGTTTCTCTTAATGTGTTCTAGGAACCACATTTCCAACATGTGTTGAGAGGATTAACCCTCACTCCCCAAGCTGGATGCCCTATAGTTGGATTCATTTCTGTCACTGTCTACTCAGGGATAGTCTCAGATCCTGCAAATTAACAGTCCAATCCTATAAGAATGCCTCCATCTCACTTCAGATGTTAACCACAAACACAGGGTGTAACTTGTTTCCTGTGCTATCTATCAGAAGTTCCCATGGTATCTTCTGCGTCAGTCAACTCACAGAACTCAAGAAACCCATTTACTCACTAGATTTCTAGTTTACCACAAAAGGCTATAACTTAGTAACAGCCAGATGGGAGAGATGCATAGAGCAAGATTTGGAAGAAAGGTGCCAAGGATTTGTGCTTTTTCCAAGCACTTCACTCTTTCCAAATATCCACTTGTTTACCCTCTTGGAAACTCTCCAAATCCCGCCTTTTGGGGAATTTACAGATACTTCATTACATAAACATGGTTGATTAAATCACTGATCACTCATTCTTGATTCCAATCTCTAGCATCTTTCTCCTCCCTAGAGGTCAAGGGATAGAAATAGAATTTCCAGCCCTCTAATAACCCAGTTGGCTCCCCTGAGGTGGAGCCCACATCCTTAGTCTGGGGAGCTGTGAATAAGAAACTATGGAGGAAGATCAAATATATATGAGAAATGTATATTGGTCATTTGAATGTCAAGATATACAATTTCATATCACAAAACTGCAGGGTTTTTTTGCCATTTCTACAGAATTTATTCCAATATTAAAAAGTACGTAAAAATATAAACACTACTTTCAATATGCAAAGACATCAAGGATTTTATTTCTATTATTTCCCAAAATACTTCAGTTACTATAAGGTTTAGGTATAGCATCATGCCACTTCATCTCCTCAGCCCACTTATCTCTGCGTGAAATGATCCAATAACCATTTTGCTAATTTTTTCTCTTTAAATTTTATGTCCAACTACATAGGTTTCAAGTGTATTTTTATAAGTGTATGGAGGATATTAACTTGATTAAATCCCTTTATATAATATTTTATAAAGTACATTTTTATACAAACTTATAATAGAAAATGTTTGCAATGCTTCTCTTTATGAGTTCACGGAAGCAAATCATTTCTTCATAATTTCCTATGGTCTTGGTCCTCAAGAATCCCTGAAGTAAGTTTATCTCAAATATAGTTGTAGGACTACATTTTACATAACTCAAAAATGTCCTTTTGCATACCATTCAAAATTTCTCTTTAACTTTTTGCTTACAAACATCTTGCCAATTCACACGTATTCTTCAGTCCTTTATACATAGATATCACTTAATTATCTGAAGAAGTAGTTGAGAAAGCCCTTTTCACCAAAAAGAACATATATGCATAAATACTGATAAAAAGTCAAACTATAAGTTCACATATACATGCAGGCACATCAGTGTGCTTGTCCATGTATGTACTAACTGCCAATCGTACTTTTTTGAAAGTTTGGAGACACACAAATAAAGATAAATTTATAAAGGGTAATATTTTTAAATTTTGTATTAACTGAACTCTTTGCCTGATAATGCATTACTGGTCACCTACAATTAAGCTACTGTTCATGGTTTGCTGTTGCTATTCACTTGTTAAGTTGTGTCCAGCTATTTGCGACCCCATGGACTGCAGCACACCCACCTTCTCCATCCTTCACTATCTCCCAACGTTTGCTCAAATTTGTGTGCATTGAATCCGTAATGTTATCTGATCATCTCATTCTCTGTGGACCCCTTCCCCTTTTGCCCATAATTTATTAGCATTAGGGTCATTTCCAATGAGTTGACTTTCCGCATTAGGAGGCCAGAACATCGGAGCTTCCGCTTCAGCATCAGTTATTCCAATGTATATTCAAAGTTGATTTCCTTTAAGATTGACTGGTTTGATCTTGCTGTCTAAGAAACTTTCAAGAGTCTTCTCCAGCACCACTCTTTGAAAGCATCAGTTCTTTAGTGCTCAACCTTCTTTATGGTCCTACTCTCACATCTGTACAGGTAAGGAGGTCTAGTATTCACATCTCTTTAAGAATTTTCCAGTTTGTTTTGATCCACATTTTCAAAGGATTTAGCATAGTCAATGAAGCAGAATGAGAGGTTTTTCTGGAATGACCATGCTTTCTCATGATTCAATGAATGTTGGCAATTAGATTGGTTCTTCTGCCTTTTCTAAACCCAGCTTGTATGTCTGGAAGTTCTCAGTTCATTCTCTTGAAATCTAGCTTGAAGGATTTTGAGCACTGTACTCCCACGTCAAATGAGCACAATTGTATGGTGCTTTGGACATTCTTTGACATTGCCCTTCTTTGAATATGGAATGAAATCTGACACTTTCCAGTCCTGTGACCACCGCGGAGTTTTCAAAATTTTGCTGAGTGCCGCACTTGAACAGCATCAACTTTTAGAATTTTAAACAGATCAATTGGAATTCCAGAACCTTCCCTAGCTTTGTTTGTAGTAATGTCTCCTAAGACCTGATTGATTTCACACTCTAGGGTGTCTGGCTCTAAGTGAGTGACCACATTATCATTGTTATATGAGTCTTTAAGAACTTTTTTTTACAGTTCTTCTGTGTATTCTTGCCATCTCTTCTTAATCTCTTCTGCTTCTGTTATGTCCTTACCATTTCTGCACTTTATCATGCCCATCCTTGTGTTAAATGTTCCCTTGATATCTCAGATTTTCTTGAAGAGATCTCTAGCTTTTCCCATTCTAATTTTCCTCTATTTCTTTGCATTGTTTGTTTAAAAAGGCCTTCTTATCTCTCCTTGCTATTCTCTGGAAATCTGAATTCAGTTGTATATATACCTTTCCTTTTCTCCATTGCCTTTTACTTCTCTTCTTTTCTCAGATATGTATAAGGCCTCCTCAGACAACCACTTTGCTTTCTTGCCTTTCTTTATATTTAGGACGGTTTTGGTCACTGCCTTTTGCACAAAGTTAACAAACCTTCATTCATAGTTCTCTAGGCACTGTACCAGATCTAATCCCTCAAATCTATTCATCACCTATACTGTGTAATCATAAGGAATTTGATTTAGGTCATACCTGAAAGGCCTAGTGGTTTTTCTCTACATTCTTCAATTTAAAACAGAATTTTGCAATAAAGGGATGTTGATCTGAGCCACAGTCAGTTCCAGGTCTTGTTTTTACTGACTATATAGAATTTCTCCATCTTCAACTGCAAAGAATATAATCAATCTGATTTTTGTGTTGACCATTTGATGTCCATGTGTAGAGTCATCTCTTGTGTGCTGGAAAAGGGTGTTTGTAATGACCAGTGTTTTTTTCTTGACAAAGCTGTTAGCCCTTGCCCTGCTTTATTTCATACTCCAAGGCCAAACTTGCCTGTTACTCCAGGCATCTCTTGAGTTCTTACATTTTATTCCAATCCCTTTTGATGTAAATGACATCGTTTTTTTCGCTGTTAGTTCTAAAGGAGTTGGATACGACTGAGTGACTGAACTGAGCTACAAGGTTTTCATAGAATGCTCAACTTCAGTTTCTTCATGGGACTTAAACAGGGATTAATATGTTGTTGAATGTTTTTACTTGGAAATGAACCAAGACCATTCTGCCGTCTTTGAGATAACACATACATACTACATTTTGGACTCTTTTATTGACTATGAGGGGTACTCCATTTTTCCTCAGGGATTTTTGGCCACAGTAGTAGGTATAATGGTTATCTGAATTAAATTTTCCCTTTTCCTGTCCATGCTCATTTGCTGATTCCTAAGATGTCAATGTTTACTCTTATCATGCTTGACCTGTTTGACTATGTCCAATTTACTTTGATTCACACACCTAACATTCCAGGTTCCTAGGCAATACTATTCTTGCACCATTGGACTTTACTTTCACCATCAGACACCTCCACGGACTGAGCATCATTTTGACCAAGCCTCTTCATCTTTTCTGGCAGCTGCTAAGTTGCATCAGTCATGTCCAACTCTGTAAGACCCTGTAGATGGCAGCCCACCAGGCTCCCCCATTCCTGAGATTTTCCAGGCAAGAACACTGGAGTGGGTTGCCATTTCCTTCTCCAAAGCATGACAGTGAAAAGCGAAAGTGAAGTCGCTTAGTCTTTCTGGAGCTCTTAGTAATTGCTCTCCACTCTTTCTCAGTAGCATATTCAGTTCAGTTCAGTTCAGTCGCTCATTCGTGTCCAACTCTTTTCAACTCCATGAATTGCAACATGCGAGGCCTCCCTGTCCTTCACCAACTCCCAGAGTCTACCCAAACCCATGTTCATGGAGTCAGTGATGCCAACGAGCCATCTCATCCTCTATCGTCCCCTTCTCCTCCTGCCCCCAATCCTTCCAAGCATTAAGATGTTTTCCAATGAGTCAACTCTTCGCATGAGGTGACCAAAGTAATGGAGTTTTAGTTTCAACATCAGTCCTTCCAATGAGCACCCAGGATTGATCTCTTTTGGGATGGACTGGTTGGATCTTCTTGCAGTCCAAGGGACTCACAAGAATCTTCTCCAACACCACAGTTCAAAAGCATAAATTCTTAGGCGCTCAGCTTTCTTCACCGTCCAACTCTCACATCCATACATGACAACTGGAAAAACCATAGCCTTGACTAGATGGACCTTTGTTGGCAAAATAATGTCTCTGCTTTTTAATATGTTATCTTGGTTGGTAATAACTTTCCTTCCAAGGAGTAAGCATCTTTTAATTTCATGGCTGAAATCACCATCTGCAGTGATTTTGGAGCCAAAAAAGATAAAATCTGATGCTATTTCCACTGTTTCCTCTTCTATTTCCCATGACATGATGAGACCAGATGCCATAATTATACACCTTCTGATCTGGGGGCTCATCTTTCAATCTTTTGCCTTTTCATACTCTTCATTCCATTCTTGAGGCGAGAATTCTGGAGTGGTTTGCCATTTCCTCCTCTAATGGACCACGTTTTGTTAAAACTCTTCAGTATGACCTATCCATATTGCACAGCTTAACTTAAATTTCATTGAGCTACCCAAGCCCCTTTATCACTGTGAAGCTGTGATCCATGAAGGGGATCATGTTGCTAATGCATAAATATATCTCCTTAAAAAGAACTTTTAAAATGTGCCAATGTTTTCATATCTAGATTTTTTTTCTGTGCTAGGCCTAGCAATTTCAATTTGATTTTCTATTATCCTTTACTGACAGTCTCAGCTTTTTCATTCATAATAACTTTTTTATAATTGCACACTAATTTTTTATTTCAAAATGTTTATGGCATAAGTAACTTTTATTTTCTCTCTCTCTATCTACATATATTCTTTTTTATTGCTGTTATTTTCTTCCTGTATTCACATTCTTAAAATGAAGTCACTCACTATCACACTCTTCCTGCCATTCTGAATATATAAGCTTCAATCATTCTGGCATTTCATTTATTCAAATTACATAGGCAAGTGTAATTTATTTGCCATTCCTTTCATTACTCTATGTTAGAGGTTTCTTTATAATATAGATATTTTTTTAATATATCTCCACCTTTTTGTTACATTTTTTAATACACTAAGGCCCTGAGATGCAATTAAATAATTTGGACAGAAGTTGAATAGTACCCATGTGTAAGGCTTACTTTGTATTCTGTGAAGCATTTTAGATAAGGGATTTCCTGAAAGTATTTGTTTATGCTTTACTCCCAATTCTGATATGAAGAAAGTAAGAGTAAGAATTAATTACTTATGTTTGCTATTTCCTTTATATTTAATAATATTCTGTAGAGAGAAAATGGAAATGATCATTAGCATTCCTTTTAGATGACTTTAATAGTAATATGTAAAACAGAAGTCAATATTGTGACTTTTTTGAATAATAAAAAATTTAATCTTTCATAGAAAGAGGCAATGGTACGAGAGGGTTTTAGAAATAAGCAAAGCTGTGTTTTGATAGTATTGTGTGACCTTGTTTAACTCCTCAGCAATATGTGATTTAATGATTTTCATGAGTGTATGTTTGTTTTGAGGGACGTACAATAATAAAATAAGCCCTGGTTCCAAAGTTCTATTTCAGTTAGGTTCAGTCACTCAGTCATGTTGACTCTTTGTGATCCCATGGACCGAAACACACCAGGCTTCCCTGTCCATCACCAACTCCCAGAGCTTGCTCAAACCCATATCCATCGAGTGAGTGATCCGATCCAACCATCTCATCCACTGTCATCTCCTTCTCCTCCCGCCTTCGATCTTTCCCAGCATCAGGGTCTTTTCCAGTGAGTTAGTTCTTTGCATCAGGTGGCCAAAGTATTGGAACTTTAGCTTCAGCATCAGTCATTCCAATGAATATTCAGGACTGATTTCCTTTATGATTGACTGGTTTGATGTCCTTGCAGTCCAAGGGACTCTCAAGAGTCTTCTCCAACACCACAGTTTAAAGGCATCAGCTCTTTGGCACTCAATTCTCTTCATAGTCCAACTCTCATATCCATCCATCCATGACTACTGGAAAAACCATAGCTTTGACTAGATAGACCTTTGTCAGCAAAGCAATGTCTCTGCCATTTAATAAGCTGTCCAGATTGATCATTTAATTAGTTTTATTTAATTTATCACATTTCACTTTTGTGGGCAGTAGGCTTATTTTCTAGTGTATTTCCCATGGTCTTTTTCGTTAGAAAAACTACTGGTTTGGGACTGCCTTTTGAATATTGTTCAAATCCCTACTTTTAGTTATTCATTCAGTCTTTTATCTACACAATCTTCTATTCACTCATCTATTAGATTATCTACAAGTCATCTGCTACAAACACATCAGAAAAAGTATTGATATATATATATATATATATATACATACATATATATAAATCATCAACTCTTACATATATATATATATTTATGACTTAAATTAGATATGTATCTGAAAGGGGGGAAAAACAAATGTCCTTTGAACATTATCTATGTGCCAGTTCAAAAGGCTACCCACTCCAGCATTCTGGCCTGGAGAATTCCATGGACAGTCCATGGATCACAAAGCATCAGACACAACTGAGCAGCTTTTCAAAAAAAAAAAAAAAAGGTTTTGAACTAGGTATTGCATATATGTTATCTTATTCAATTCCTGGATGAGTCCATAGCTGTGCCAAATGAAAAGAGTACTGGAGAATACTGAATAATAATGTGAATATACTTAGCACTGAGAGGGTAACAGGCAGGAAGGCCAGGGGTCTCCAAAGGGAGGAAATAGGCTCCAAGTGTCAGACATTTTTATCTCTTTCTTAAGCAGCAGAAGGAAACAAACTAGCAATATTTTTCTCTTCTTTATACAAATTTAAAAGAGGTTTCTGTTAAAATACTGTGTTGCCATAAGGACACCTGGTCTCACCTGAAATTAACTATTCTCAAACCTTGAGTTAACCAATGCATTCATTTTATGGAATTTTTTGTCTTAAGCTATGTTAATGAACTATGCATTTACCCCAAACTCTGTCTTTGAGTCTGGTTCCATCAAATGGTTTAGAACCTACTTGACAAACCAGTATGTTATACTCAGACATTGTTCCCCTAATCTATGTAAATGAAACTATCTGTATGGCAAACTGCCCTTCTACAAAATTCAAGTCAATCATTTTATGGTGCCAAGATTATCCCCAAATACATCTTATGTATGAGGGGCATGGTGTCATTCTGAGTTTTGAGACATTCCTTTCTTTCATTAGCAAACTGCTAGTGACTATATAACATCCAGCCAAAAACTAGCAAGGGGGTACTCTTTCTACCCTCTTCTGATGCCTATGTCAGAAGCTTTCTCAGTCTCCTTTATACTTTAATAAAACCTTATTACACAAAAGCTCTGGGTGATCAAGCCTTGTCTCTGGCCCCGGATTGAATTCTTCTCTTCCAGAGGCCAAGATTCCTGGTGTCTTTTTGTGATTTCACAACAACCTTTAAGCATTACTGAACGTTTCAGATATTTAAAAATTGTAAATTTTATGTAAACATTTGGCCCAATGACATATATATGTGAAAATTTTGGATTAAAATTCAGTTTAATTTCTTTTTCTGTCTAACTTCTCTACTGAATAAGTGAAATACCCTAAGAAGTACACTGACAACCTCTTTGGGACTGCCAATAAATAATGGATAACATACCTGCACACTTCTACCATTGGATTCATTCTCTTATGTTGAAATCATCTCTATGTGAGTCTCCTCCATCACACCATAGATATCCCTTAGGAAAGAACCTTGTCTTACTCATCTTGCTATTTCATACCTTGATACTGTATCTGGAATACTGGGTGAGAGCAGGATCTTGGAGGACCTGATGTAAGAAACTGACCTTGAAAGATCAGTTAAAGGGATGAGGAAGACTGGCTTAGGAAAAGAGAAAATCCAGTTGACTGGAAGTACTCTGAGAAACAAAGATGTGAATTTGGGGAAGCATGGGACATGTTAAGTCTAAAAAATCTGTCTCATTTCTTCAACAGAGAAGTATACATGAGTTCTAAAGAGTATAGATGTTGCTGGGATACAATTGATCTTAAACTTCATGACTCTGAACTGGATGTGTTAAATCTGGCTGATCACTTACTGGTATAAGAAAATATCCAGATTAGATTAAATAGAATGACAGAATTTTCCATAACTTTCACTATATGGAACTTTGTCAGCAAAGTAATATCTCTGCTTTTTAATATGCTCTCTAGGTTTGTCATAGCTTTCCTTCCATGGGGCAAGCTTTTCTTCCAAAGACCAAGTTCATGTCCTTTTCTAACTGATGCTTCTTGACCTGCACACCAGTTTCTCAGGAGACAAGTGAGATGATCTGGTATCTCTATCTCTTTAAGAATTGTCTACAATTTGTTGTGATCCTCACAGTCAAAGGTTTTAGTGTAGTCAGTGAAGCAGAAATAGGCAGCAGAAGCAGTAGCACTGGGAAAGAGTTTCAGAACCAAACCTCTGGTTGCTACTGGAAAGATGTATCAAAGTGTTAGATGAAAGAGATGATCTACCATAGAGCTGGCAAGGATACAGGTAGAAATAAAAGGTCACAGTCTTTTTATAAATTAAAGAGTCTGAAATATTTAAAAAATGTTTTGCAGCCTCAAATTGCTAAAAATAGGCTAAAAGGCTTTGATTTAGGAATTTTGATACGGTGGCCATTGCATTGAGAGAGCAACTTTAGGGAGGGAATGCAAATCTGTACAGCAAATCTTGAAACTGTATCCTGAGAAAACACAAGATATGATTATTATTATACAGACTTAACTGAATAAAGCAATTAGAAGACCACTAAATTTTTTAACTTTTTATTTTGTATTTAGGTGAAGCTGATTAACAATGTTGTTTAAGGTGCACAGTGGAAGGATTCAGCTATACATATAAAGACATCAATTCTCCCTCAAACACCCCTCTAATCCTGATTGCCACATAACATTGAACAGAATTTCATATGCTCTACAGTAGGTCCTTGTTGATTATCAATTTTTAAGTATTGTGCATTTTCATCCCAAACTCCCTAAATAACCCTTGCCCCCATTCTTCCTCCCTGCAACCGTAAGTTTATTCTATAAATCTGTGAGTCTCTTTCTCTGTGAGTCTCTCTCTCTTTTTTAAGTATGTTCATTTGTATCATTTCCTTTTAGATTCCACATGTAAGGGATGTCATATGATATTTCTCCTTCTCCATTTGAGTTACTGCACTCAGTATGAAAATCTTTAGATCCACTCATATCACTGCAAATATCATTATTTCATTCTTTTTAGTGGATGAGTAATATTTTAATGGATATACACACACACACACACACACCAAGCCACATTTTATCCATTCCTCTGTTGAAGGCCACCAAGTTTTTAAGAGTGAATTGATACCTAAAAAGTTATTCTCAAGAAAGAGAGAATGGATGATGAATAGATTTAAAAGGTTTGTGTAGTTGAAATATTCTTATTAAATTCTTTCCTCCTAACTGTTACAGTCAATGGCAGTGAAGTGAATACTTTCAATGCATAATTGCAGGCTATTGATATGATGGCCATATTATTATGATTATCAAAGATCAAGAATCATACAGAATGAGGGCTTCACATCTAATTAGTTAGAAGTACATGTCTGACAAAATGTGATCCACTAGAGGAGGGACAGGCAAACCACTCTGGTATACTTGCCACGAGAACTCCATGAACTGTATAAAAAGGCAAAAAATATATTACACAGAAAGTTGAGTCTCTCAGGTCGGAAGGTGTTTAATATGCTACTGGGGAAGGGCGAAAGATAATTAGCTCCAGAAAGAATGAAGAGGCTGGGCCAAAGCAGAAAATGACACTCAGTTGCGGACATGTCTGGTAATGAAAATAAAATCTGATGCTTTAAAAACAGTATTGCATAGGAGCCTGGAATGTTAGGTCCATGAATCAAGGTAAGTTGGATATGGTGAAGCAAGAGATGGCAAGAGTAAACATTGGCAATTTAGGAATCAGTGAATTAAAATGAGCGGGAATGGGTGAATTTAATTCAAATGACCATTATATCTACTACTGTGGGCAAGAATCCCACAGAACAAATGGAATAACCCTCATAATCAACAAAAGAGTGCAAGATGCAGTACTTTTTGTGCAGCCTTAAAAAAGACAGAATGATCTCGGTTTGTTTCCAAGGCAAACCATTCAATGTCACAGTGATATAAGCCTATGCCCCAAACACCGATGCCAAAGAAGGTGAAGTTGATCAGTTATAGGAAGACCTACGAAAGTTCATAGAACTAAAACAAACAAACAAAAAAAGTACTATTTATCATAGGGAATTGGAATACAAAAGTAGGAAATCCCTCTTTCACTGTCGCCACCATCCTCAGCACAACCTAGCTCGCTCGGATCTGCCTGGGAGAATCCACCACCTTCCGCCACCATGGTGAACTTCACAGTAGACCAGATCCGGGCAATCATGGACAAGAAGGCCAACATCCAGAACATGTCTGTCATTGCCCACGTGGACCATGGCAAGTCTACTCTGATGGACTCCCTGGTGTGCAAAGCAGGTATCATCGCCTCTGCCCAGGCTGGAGAGACCCACTTCACTGACACCCAGAAGGACAAACAGGAGTGTTGCATCACCATTAAGTCAATGGCCATCTCCCTTTTATACGAGCTTTCAGAGAATGACTTGAATTTCATCAAGCAGAGCAAGGATGGCTCTGGCTTCCTCATCAACCTCATCGACTCCCCTGGGCATGTCGACTTTTCATCAGAGGTGACAGCCACACTCCTTGTCACTGATGATGCCTTGGTGGTGGTGGACTGTGTGTTGGGTGTGTGTGTGGGTGCAGAGAGAGACGGTGCTGTGCCAGGCCATCACCGAGCGCATCAAGCCATTGCTGATGATGAACAAGATGGACCGGGACCTGCTTGAGCTGCAGCTGGAGCCTGAGGAGCCCTACTAAACCTTCCAGTGCACTGTGGAGAACGTCAATGTCATTATCTCTACTTACAGCAAGGGCAAGAATGGCCCCATGGGCAACATCATAATTGATTCCATCCTTGGTACTGTTGGCTTCGGGTCTGATCGCCATGGTTGGGCCTTTACCTTGAAGCAGTTTGCAGAGGTGTATGTGGCCAAGTTTGCTGCCAAGGGCGAGGGACAGCTAGGGCCTGCTGGGCGGGCCAAGAAGGTGGAGGACATGATGAAAAAGCTGTGGGGAGACCGGTACTTTGATCTAGACACTGGCAAGTTCAGCAAGTTAGCCAACAGCCCTGATGTCAAGAAACTGCCACGGACGTTCTGCCAGCTCATCCTGGACCCAATCTTCAAGGTGTTTGATGCAATCATGAACTTCAAGAAAGAGGAGACAGCAAAACTAATTGAAAAATTGGACATCAAGTTGGACAGTGAAGATAAGGACAAGGAGGGCAAGCCACTTCTGAAGGCTGTGATGCGCTGCTGGCTGCCTGCTGGGGACGCCTTGCTGCAGATGATCACCATCCATCTGCCTTCCCCTGTGATGTCCCAGAAGTACCACTGTGAGCTCCTGTACAAGGGGCCCCCAGATGATGAGGCAGCCATGGGCATTAAAAGCTGTGATCCCAAAGGCCCTCTCATGATGTACATTTCCAAAATGGTGCTGACTTCTGACAAAAGTCGGTTGTATGCCTTCAGCCAGGTGTTCTGAGGGCTTGTGTCCACTAGCCTGAAGGTCCGCATCATGGGACCCAACTATACTCTTGGGAAGAAGGACCTGTACCTGAAGCCGATCCAGAGGACAATCCTGATGATGGGCCGTTACATGGAGCCAATCAAGGATGTGCCTTGTGGCAACACTGTGGGCCTGGTGGGCGTGGACCATTTCCTGGTGAAGACTGGCACCATTACCACCTTAGAGCATGCCCAAAACATGCAGGTGATGAAGTTCAGTGTGAGCCCTGTTGTCAGGGTCACTGTGGAGGCCAAGAATCCAGCCGACCTCCCCAGGCTGGTGGAGAGTCTGAAGTAGCTGGCCAAGTCGGACCCCATGGTGCAGTGCATCATCGAGGAGTCCAGGGAGCATATCATCAAGGGGGCTGGGGAGCTGCACTTGGAGATCTGCCTCAAGGACCAGGAGGAGGATCATGCCTGCATCCCCATCAAGAAATCTGGCCCAGTTGTCTAGTACCGGGAGACTGTCAGCAAAGAGTCGAATGTGCTCTGCTTCTCTGAGTCCCCCAACAAGATTAATAGGCTTTACATGAAGGCACGGCCCTTCCCTGATGGCCTGGCTGAGGACATCGACAAGGGCAAGGTATCCGCCTGCCAGGAGCTCAAGCAGCGGGCCAACGACCTGGCTGAGAAGTAAGAGTGGGACGTGGACGAGGCCCGTAAGATCTGATGCTTTGGCCCTGATGGCACAGGCCCCAACATCCTCATGGACATTACCAAGGGTGTGCAATACCTCAATGAAATCAAGGATAGTGTGGTGGCTGGCTTCCAGTGGGCCACCAAGGAGGGGGCTCTGTGCGAGGAGAACACGCGGGGCGTGTGCTTTGAAGTCCATGTTGTGACGCTGCATGCTGATACCATCCACCGTGGGGGTGGCCAGATCATCCCCATGGCTCGGCGCTGCCTGTATGCCAGTGTGCTGACTGCCCAGCCCCACCTCATGGAGCCTATCTATCTTGTGGAGATCCAGTGTCCAGAACAAGTGGTTGGTGGCATCTATGGTGTCCTGAACAGGAAGCAGGGCCACATCTTCGAGGAGACCCAAGTGGCCAGCACCCCCATGCTTCTCATGAAGGCTTACCTTCCTGTCAATGAGTCCTTTGGCTTCACCACTGACCTGAAGTCCAACACGGGCAGCCAGGCCTTCCCTCAGTGTGTGTTCAACCACTGGCAGATCCTGCCCGGTGATCCCTTTGACAACACTAACTGCCCCAGTCAAGTGGTGGCAGAGACGTGCAAGTGCAAAGGCCTGAAGGAAGGGATCCCAGCCCTGGACAACTTCCTGGACAAGTTGTAGGCGGCCTCCACTTAGCCCGCCACCGGGTGGGACTTTGCACAGCCCCCGCACCCAGGGTCAAGTGACCACAGCAACAAGCCCCCACATCCTCCACAACACCTCGAGGCTGTCCAGACCCAGTAACGCTCCGCCTGACAGGTTTCTTGGGCCCACTTCATGCCATTGCTCAACGTGAACACTTAATGCCGTTTCTTTCAATATTTATTTCCAGATTTCAGGGGCAACTGAAGTGCCCTCACAACAGGGAATTATCTGGCTGGTGGGGATGGGGGAGGGGATGGGACAACCAATACTTTTTTGTTGAGAGGGAAACTTCCTGTCAAAAGTTAAAAATAAACGCATTAAGAGGTTTATTTGGGTAAATGGCTTGTAGTGGATTTTCCTCCAGAAAGGGGGAAGAAACAAGTGGGTAGATGTTCTTTTTGGATAGAAGCTAGAAGGCAGGAAACCCCATCTACACAGTGTCACTGAGCACCTCCAGCTGTGTTAGTGTCATTGGAATAATAAATTCAACATGGTGGTGAAAAAAAAATGTAGGAAATCAAGAGATACCTGGAGTGCCAGGAAAATTTGGCCTTTGAGTACAAAATGAAGCAGGGCAACGGCTAACAGAATTCTGCCAAGACAACACACTTATCATAGAAAACACAATAACACAAGAGACAGCTTTATACATGGACATCACCAAATGGTCAATACTGAAATCAGATTGATTGCATTTTTTATAGTGGAAGATGGAGAAACTCTACACAGTCAGCAAAAACAAGACCAGAGGTGACTCTGGCTTAGATCATCAGCTTCTCATAGCAAAATTTAGGCTTAACCTAAAGAAAGTGGAGAAATCCACTAGGACAGTGAGGTACAGTTTAAATCAAATCTCCTATGAAAATACAGTGGAAGTGATGAATAATTTCAAGGGATTAGATCTAGTAAACAAAGTCCCTGAAGAACTATGGGCATAGGTTCATCATATCACACAGGAGGCCACTAACAAAACCATTCCAAAGAACCAAAACAAAAACAAAAACAAAAAACCACAAGAAATTAAAGTGATTGTCTGAAGAGGCTTTAAAAATAGCTGAGGAAAGAAGAGAAGTGAAACGTAAGGGAAAAAGGCAGAGGTAAATCCAATTAAATGCAGAGTTCCAGAGAATAGCAAGGAACGGCAAATGCCTTCTTCAATGAACAGTGCAAAGGGATATAGAAAAACCAGGAAAGGAGAAAGACTAGAGATCTCTTCAAAAAAATTGGAAATATAAAAGGAATATTTCATTCAAAGGTGGGCATAATAGAGGACAGAAATGGTAAAAACCTAGTAGATCAAGAACACACAGATGAACTGCCCAAGAAAGATATTAATGACATCATAACCATGATGGTGTGGTCACTCCCCCAGAGCCAGACATTCTGGAGTGTGAAGTCAAGCGGTCCTTAGCAAGCACTGCTGCCAATAAAGCTAACGGAAGTGATGGAATTTCAGCAGAACTATTTAAAATTCTAAAAGATGATGCTATTAAAGTGCTGCACACAATGTGTCAGCAAATTTAGGAAACCCAAAAGTGGCGACAGGAATGGAAAAGATCAATCTTCATCCCAATTCCCAAGATGAGCAGTACTAAAGAATGTGCAAAATAGTGTACAATTGCACTCATCTCCCATGCTAGTAAGTTTATGGTCAACATCCTTCAAGCTAGGCTTCAGCATTATGTGATCTGAGGACTTTTAGATGTTCAAGCTGGATTTAGAAAAGACAGAAGAACCAGAGATCAAATTGCCAACATTCACTGGATCATAGACAAAACAAGGGAATTCCAGGAAAATATCTACCTCCGTTTCATTGACTATGCTAAAGCCTTTGTGTGGATCATACCAAACCTGTATGCAGGTCAACAAGCAACAGTGAGAGCCTTGTATGGACAGCTGACTGATTCAGGATTGAGAAAGATGTATGACAAGGCTGTTTATTGTCACCCATATAAGTTTATTTAACTTATATGCAGAGCGTATCATGAAAAATGCTGGGCTGGATGAGTTACAAGCTGGAATCAAGATTGCTGGGAGAAATATCAACAACTTCATATATGCTGATGATACCATTCTAATGGCCTAAATTAAAGAGGAACTAAAGAACCTCTTGATGAGAGTGAGGAGGAGAGTGGAAAAGTTGGTTCAAAACTCAAAATTAAAAAGGAAGATCATGGCATATGATTCCTTCACTTGGTGGCAAATAGAATGGGAAAAGGTGGAAGCACTGACATTTCCTCTTCTCAGGCTGTAAAATCACTGCAGATGTTGACTGCAACCATGAAATTAGAAGACAATTCCCTCTTGGCAGAAAAACTATGACAAAACTAGATAGTGTGTGAAAAAGAAAAGACATCACTTTGCAACAAACTTCTGTATAGTCAAAATTATGATTTTTCCAGTAGTCATGTACAGATGTGAAAATTGGACCATAAAGAAGGCTGAGGGCCAAAGAATTGATGCTTTTAAACTGTGATGCTGGAGAAGACTCTTGAGAGTCTTTTGGAAAGCAAGGAGATCATACCAGTCAATATTAAAGGAAATCAAGCCTGAATATTCATTGGAAGGATTGATACTCAAGCTGAAGCTCCAATACTTTGGCTACCTGATGGGAAGAGCCAACTCACTGGAAAAGACTGATGCTGGAAAAGATGGAAGGCAGAAAGAGAAGAGGGTGACAGAGAATGAGGTATTTGAAGGCATCAGTGAAACATTGAAACATTGAAGGCATCACTAATTCAATGGACATGAACTTGTGCAAGGACTGAGAAGGACTGGGAAACTTGGTGTGCTGCAGTCCATGGGATTGTGAAGAATTGGACATGACTTTGGAGCTGCACAACAGTAACACATATTTATTGACTCAATCTCAAACCTTCTTTTTGAAAACGAATAATGGTATGGCAGAACTGAAAATGAATGAAAGTTATGCTTATTACTCATGTCTTTTCAACAACCCTCACAATTGAAGTCAAGCTTCCCAGGTAGTACAGTGGTAAAGAATCTGCCTGCCAATGCAGCAGGCACAAGAGATGTGGGTTTGATCTCTGAGTTGAGAAGATCCCCTGGAACATGTAGTGGCAGCCCACTGCAGTCTCCTTGCCTGGAAAATTCTATAGACAGAGGAGCCTGATGGGCTATAGTCCATGGGGTCACAAAGAGTTGAACACAACTGAGCGACGAAGTGGGGCATCTCTTTGGCTTAGAGTGTCTGTTAAAATATGGAGACTTGTTCCCTGAGATCCATGGGCTTCAGTGTTAACTTCTAACTTACATGCATAATTTCATGTATACGTTTAGTTGCACTTTCCCTCCTGGGAAGAACATTAACTACTTCAGATTCTTTAAAGAATATATAATTTCAAAAATTTAAATGCTCAAATATTTGGAAAAAAAAAAGGAGTAGTTTCCATCAGATTACCTTTATTCATTGTATTATCTGTGTGTGGCTGTCCATTGACAGTTATCCACTGCAAACTCTCATACAGTCAACAGAAATTTGTATTCTTATTACCCTCAACTCAGTAATGTTTATCCACAAACACTGTACCAGTTTTTCCTCTTTACATTCACTCTTTTTTACATATTGCCCTCTTGGCTATGAAGAAAAGAAATTCTGAACACTTATGTACCATTGCATCTTCTAATTTTGAACTGTCTCAGTAACGAAAATCCCTGTATTGCCATTTAAAAATACAATGGTGGTTTTTAAAAATTAAGTTTAATTTGAAGTATCCATGTGATTTAAATATCAAAATACTACAAATTCTGTACTTTGAGAAGTTTTGTTCCAAGCATGTCCCTTTCCTCTTTCCTATCTCTGGTTCCCTATAAGTAACAATTTTAATACTTATATGTATATATTGTCAGTTTTTCTTTGTGGAAATATTAGGAAAATTAAATGTGTATTCTTATATTTCTCCTCTCCTTACACAAAAGTAGAAAATTATGCAACATAATTTTAAACTACTCTCAACCATTATTGCTGTGCTCACTTTATTTGAATTTTTATTACCCAGTATCCTTCTTGAATTTCCAACTCATATTTTATCTTAAATATTGTTTTGTCTTTGATAGAACTTAAAAAAGTATTTAAAAGATGAATTCTCAAAACAAACATGTATTTTTCTATTTACATTTTGTTTTGCTGCTTATTCCTGTTGACTGACTTCTAAATCTTAAGATGAATGAAAAATTGCAATCAATTAAATAGGTTAGTAATTTTCAAATTGGTTTAAAGGATGGAAGAAACAAAATATTAATCATATTGATACTGACATAAATTTTACTAGGGAAGATAGAATGATAATTGTATTATGTAGCTTCCTCTGTGTATGAAAATGAAGTGAAAGTGTTAGTCACTCGGTTGTGTCTGACTCTTTGTGATCTCCATGAACTGTAGCCTGCAAATCTTCTCTGTCCATGGAATTATCCAGGCAAGAACACTGGAGTGGGTAGCCATTTCCTTCTCCAGGAGATCTTCCCCATCCAGAGATTGAGCCCAGGTCTTCCTCATTGGATTCTTTACCATCTCAGTCACCTATGGAACAATTAATGATATAATAAACTTCAGAAATTCTCAATTACATAAGTGAGTTAATTTTTACTTGGACTCTATAAAAGAAAAATATCATGTGAAATATTTACCCCAAATTATTAAAAGTCTGACCAACATTGTCAAGAACAAGTGCTCTTCAAAACAAAATTTGGATATGTATGTCTAGTCTCAGGAAAACCAGTAGTAAAAGGGATTAAATTGAGATCTTCAATTATACTCAATATTTTAAACTTTGTGAAACAATTCCCAGCATCACTGCCTGTTTACAGTTGTTGATGGGATAGGATACCTAGGTAGAAATAATTTCAGGAGAATTTCAGTTCATCAATATATATTTTTTGGAAATATCTATGCTCTCAATACATCTAATGTACACATTAATAAGAGATGATTACAAACAGATTACAGCTATTTTAATAGATTGCAATTTAGTTTGAATATGCACAATCTCCCTATCTACCCAGGACACTACATATATAAACAAAAAATACTGCGGAGATAAAAAAAATAAATCTATCCATTGGCAACTCAAAGATCTTTGATATAAATTCTGCAGCTGAATGTTATGAGTTTTCTTAACACACTTGTAATTAAAAAATACTTGGTGATGAACTGAAGCCATTTATTGTACTCTGATTAAGGAAGCCAAAAAAGATAAAAATGTCACATATAAAAGTAAGCATCATGACTGCTAAAGGAAATTTATCTTTGTGCAATGTGTCAAGGGACTAAATTTTATATATGAAAACTCTTTCCCCTAGAAACTGATCTTTAAAAGTGTAGTAATTCTTTAAAGATATTTATTCCAAGTATAGATTTTAAATAAATCAGTCATTTAAAAAAAATGTCTCTAGTCGAAGCTGATATGCAAAATAAGTAAAATAAGTTCAGTACAAAATCTCAGTTAATAAAATTCTGGTATAATAAGTGAAGTGTCATTTATTTGGCCCTCTCTAGAAATATAATTATATTTAAACCCTCTTGACCTCATGTAGTATTTAAAAACAAATTTCCTCTCCTTGAAAATGACTCCAAATGCTTTGTTTATGCCATTTGTTGCCAGGATTCCAGCTTCCTCATCTTATCCCAAATGGTGAGAATTTATGTTTCAAGTTTTCTTCACTACTATTTTCCCAATAAAGCCTTTCTTTGAGGTCCTTAAATTGAATGCGAATTCTGAACTATCACTAAATTGTGTTTGTTCATATTAGAACTTGATATACTCAATTGTGTATTTACTTTTTTCTCTTAGACTCTAAGCTTCTGGAGTACAAGTACAGATTTTCATTTAGCATAATAACTTACAAGTATTAGGAGCTCACAAAATGACCAGTAAATGAGTTTATTAGCGTATAATTCAACATTGACCAGCCCTGGGAAAGTAAAGAAGGGGAGGATGATTTATGTTTGAGCCATTGATACACACTACACTAGCATAATCATCATTAAACTTAAATCTTTTTATGACTTGCTTTTGATATTGACTGGCTTCCTTGTTGACTCACTTGGTAAAGAGTCTGCCTGCAATGCGGCAGACCTGAGTTCAATCGCTGGGTCAGGAAGATCCCCTGGAGAAGGAAATGGCAACCCCACTCCAGTATTCTTGTCTCAAGAATTCCATAAACAGAGGAGTCTGGTGAGCTACAGTCCATGGGGTCACAAATAGCTGGACACGACTGAGTGACTAACACTTTGATATTGAATGAATATACACCAATTTAATGTCCATGAGGTAAGAAGATTGATAATGCATTTAAAACAAGTGAATTTCTATAATGAAACAAAAATAGTTGATCAGCATGCTATATAAAATTTCCTAATTTGTCACTAATGCTTTGTGAATTGCACTTTGAAAAGCAATTACCTACTCCAGCACCTTTTGCTAAATTTATTTGGGGTGAACAAATATAAGGTGATTGACAAGTTGTGGTCAGGTGCACATCATATGCTTGGTATGTTCTGGCTGAAGTAAAGAACAGAATAAGAGCCCACAGCACAGTCTCTTATTGTAGAGATTATTCATAGACTCAGTTCAGTTCAGGTCGATTCAGTCACCCAGTTGTGTTCAACTATTTGTGATCCCATGGACTGCAGCAAGCCAGTCCTCACTGTCCATCACCAACTCCTGGAGTTTATCTAAACTCATGACCACCGAGTTGGTGATGCCATCCAATCATCTCATTCTCTGTCGTCCCCTTCTCGTCCGGCCCTCAATCTTTCTCAGCATCAGGGTCTTTTCAGATGAGTCAATTCTTCGCATGAGGTGGCCAAATTATTGGAGTTTCAGCTTCAGCATCAATCCTTCCAGTGAACGCCCAGAACTGATATCCTTTAGGATGGACTGGTTGTATCTCCTTGCAGTCCAAGGGACTCTCAAGAGTCTTCTCCAACACCACAGTTCAAAAGTATAAATTCTTTGGCACTCAGATTTCTTTACAGTCCAACTCTCATATCCATACATGACCACGAGAAAAGCCATAGCCTTGACTATATGGACCTTTGTTGGCAAATTAATGTCTCTGTTTTTTAATATGCTGTGAAGGTTGGTCATGATTTTCCTTCCAAGGAGTAAGCATCTTTTAATTTCATGCTTTCAAGTCAGTATCTGCAATGATTTTGGAGCACCAAAAAATAAAATCAGCCACCATTTCCCCATCTATTTGCCATGAAGTGATAGGACCAGATGCCATGATCTTAATTTTCTGAATGTTGAGCTTTAAGCCAACATTTTCACTCTCCTCTTTCACTTCCATCAAGAGGCTTTTTAGTTCTTTTCTTTCTGCCATAAAGGTGGCATAATCTGCATATCTGAGGTTATTGATATTTCTCTCAGCAATCTTGATTCCAGCTTCTGCTTCCTCCAGCCCAGCGTTTCTCATGATGTACTCTGCATATAAGTTAAATAAGCAGGATGACAATATACAACCTTGACGTACCCCTTTTCCTATTTGGAACCAGCCTGTTGTTCCATGTCAAGTTTTAACCATTGCTTCCTGACCTGCATACAGGTTTCTCAAGAGGCAGGTCAGATTGTCTCGTAGTCCCATCTCTTTCAGAATTTTCCACAGTTTATTGTGATCCACACAGTCAAAGGCTTTGGCACAGTAAATAAAGCAGAAATAGATGTTTTCCTGGAACTCTCTTGGTTTTCTGATGATCCAGAGGATGTTGGCAATTTGATCTCTGGTTCCTCTGCCTTTCTAAATCCAGCTTGAACATTTGGAAGCTCACATTTCATGTACTGCTGAAGCCTCACTTGGAGAAATTTGAGCATTAATTTGTTAGCGTGTGAGATGAGTGCAATTATGCAGTGGTTTGAGTACTCTTTGGCAATGCCTTTCTTTGGGATCTGAATCAAAACTGACATTTTCCAGTCCTGTGGCCACTGCTGACTTTTCCAAATTTGCTGGCATATGGAGTGCAGCACTTTCACAGTATCATCTTTTAGGATTTGAAACAGCTCAGCTGTAATTCCGTCACCTCCACTAGCTTTGCTCTTAGTGATTCTTTCTCAGGGCCACTTGACTTCACATTCCACGATGTCTGGCTCTAGATGAGTAATCACACCATTGTGATTATCTGGGTCAGGAAGATCTTTTCTGTACTGTTCTTCTGTGTATTTTTGCCACCTCTTCTTAATAACTTCTGCTTCTGTGAGGTCCATATCATTTCTGTCCTTTATCGACCCCTTCTTTTCATGAAATGTTCTCTTGGTATCTCTCATTTTCTTGAAGAGATCTGTAGTCATTCTCATTCTGTTGTTTTCCTCTATCTCTTTGCATTGATCGCTGAGAAAGGCTTTCTTATCTCTCCTTGCTATTCTTTGGAAATCTGCATTCAAATGGGTATATCTTTCCTTTTCTCCTTTGCTTTTCATTTCTCTTATTTTCACAGCTATTTGTCAGGCCTGTTCAGGCAGACATTTTGCTTTTTTACATTTATTTTTTTTTAAGGATGGTCTTGATTCCTGTCTCCTGTACAATGTCATGAACTTCCATCCATAGTTCATCAGACACTCTGTCTATCAGATCTACTCCCTTCAATCTATTTCTCATTTCTACTCTATAGTCATAAGGACTTTGATTTAGGTCATACCTGAATTATTTAATGGTTTTCCCTACTTTCTTCAATTTAAGTCTAAATTTGGCAATAAGGAATTCATGATCTGAGCCACAGTCAGCTACCAGTCTTGCTTTTGCTGACTGTATAGAGCTTCTCCATCTTTGGCTGCAAATAATATAATCAATCTGATTTTGGTGTTGGCCACCTGTTGATGTATAGAGTCTTCTCTTGTGTTGTTTGAAGAGGGTTTTGCTATGACTAGTGCATTCTCTTGGGAAAACTCTATTAGCCTTTGCCCTGCTTCATTCTGTACTCCAAGGCCAAATTTACCTGTTACTTTGGGTAACTCTTGTCTTCCTACTTTTTCATTCCAGTCCCCTGTGAAGAAAGGCACATCTTTTTGGGTGTTAGTTCTAAAAGGTGTTGTAGGTCTTCATAGAACCATTCAACTTCAGTTTCTTCAGTGTTACTGGTTGGGACATAGACTTGGATTACTGTGATATTGAATGGTTTGCCTTGGAAATGAACAGAGATCATTCTGTCATTTTTGAGATTACACCCAAGGTTTGCATTTTTCACTCTTTTGTTGACTATGATGGCTACTCCATTTCTTCTAAGGGATTCCTGCCCACAGTAGTAGATATAATGGTCATCTGAATTAAATTCACCCATTCCAGTCCATCTTAGTTCACTGATTCCTAGAATGTTAATGTTCACTCTTGCCATCTCCTGTTTGGTCACTTCCAATTTGCCTTGATTCGTGGACCTAACATTCCATGTTCCTATGCAATATTGCTCTTTACAGCATCGGACCTTGCCTCTATCACCAGTCTATCCACAACTGGGTGTTGTTTTTGCTTTATTTCCGTCCCTTCATCCTTTCTGGAGTTGTTTCTCCACTGATCTCCAGTAGCATATTGGGCACCTACTGACCTGGGGAGTTCATCTTTCAGTGCCCTATCTTTTGGCCCTTTCTTACTGTTCTGTAACAAAAGCACCCTAGTCCCAAATCTGTGATTGAAAAAAGTTAACAGAATTTAGTGAAGTTCTGTCACACAGATTTGTGTTATGTGATGTTTTCTAAAGTACAAGGTGATTTAAATATTCATTCTTACTTATTAGAGTATTCTTCCTTGCCCTAACCTGGAATTATGTAAGGTTATCTTTCCAAAATCTACTTTTCTTATTTCCACTCATAAACGTCTGACACAGGATGTGCATGTTTTTATTTATCCATTTAAAAAGATATTTATTTCTATTACTATAACTATGACTATGCAGAGCTTTAGAAGTGAGAAAACTGGCTTCAAAATAGGGGAAGAAAATAGTTCCGATAATCTTTCAGTATTGTCCTTCATATATTAAAAATGGAAAGTTTTATGGCTATGCATGGATTGCTTTAACCTCATCTTTACCAAGAAATGTTTTTGAAAATGTGAGTGATTTAATAATGAGACACTCAACAGTTGAAAATAATATGCTCTTTATTTGGATTGGAAGCAAATCTAAAACATAATAGTTTCATTATTTTTACACTAAACATCACCAGATTAAGTGAACCTTGCATCCAGCAGTTGAATCAATGTTTAGTGCAATTGCAGAGTAAGATGCATTGCTTGTGTTCCTGCAATTTCAAAAGTGGACATATTTTTCATGTCTGCTATTTTGATATAAGACTCAATTCTAATAGTATTTCAACAAAAAATATGTTTCGGGGGAATTAGTTTCCTAGCTGATAAGATTCTGACAATGATTGATGTTTGCTACTTCAAATCCATTCATAAATGTTTCAGTACTTTGACTGCCTTTGGAAGCAAAACTAAGACCCAAGGAGAAATATTATTTGAAGCATGGCTCAAACCTATAACAACAAAAATTCAAAGCAGTGTAGACATACCTTCAATGTCACAAAGATTGGAGTTGTGGTAACCATGTTTTACTTTATATAAAAATTTGATTCCACAGAATTTATAGCATATTTTTAAAATTTTAATAATTATTATGCTTAATATGATTATATAGATAATTTAAATAGATACCTATCAGTTATTCTAATAGGATGTGAAGTTGATTTCAACTTCTCAGAATAAGACTTATTCTATTTCAATGCTATAATCTTTGTTATATACTTGCCTTTATCTTTTCTGTATAGTCAGAATTGAGCACCATTATTCCTTTAGATCAATAATGTAACAACAACAACAAAACCTTGATTTTAATGTTTATTAATTGAGAAGATGGCTTTATTTTAGTAGGATGGTTTAAGAAGGTCTCTCTTAAGAATAATCCTGGGGCAGTGCTATGAGTATGGGAAGAAAATATGTCAAGTGAATATGTAAGAAAGAATATTCCCAAGAAAGGGAATAGTTAGCCACATTAAAGCCTGTGAGGAAAGGAAGAACTTGGGATGCACAGGAAAAGAAAAAAAATTCCAAAGAGCACAGTGAGATTGAGGAGAGAGGTTGAAGGTAAAATTCATTGTTATGGTAAGACATTGTACCATAAATGTAATTGGAAACACTGTAAGAGTTTGAGTAGGAAAGGAAGAAGATCTGAAAGATGACTTAAGAAGAATATTTAGCTACTGGGTAGAGAGAGGAATATAGGGAATGATGAGTAAAAGTAAGAAAACCATGAAACTATCAACTTCAACAACCCAGGGGAGGAATGATGGGAAATTTTACTACTTGAAGGTCATATGCATGTCTGCTCAGTTGCTTCAGTCATTTCCAGTTCTTTACAATGTTATGGACATAGCCTGCCAGCTCCTCAGCCCATGGGATTCTCCAGGCGAGAATACTGGAAAATACTGTCTTGTCCTTCTCCAGGGAATCTTCCTGACCCAGGGATCAAACCATGTTTCCTTTTTGTAGGCAGTTTCCTTACTGACTGAGCCACCAGGGAAACCCTGAGGGCCAAATAGGTGTCAGTAAATGGTCATATCTGAAAAAATTTTAAGCTAAAGCTAAACCCTTGCTAATGGTTTAAATGTGGGAAAAGAGAAGGAGTTGGCCAGGACAACTAGATGAGTGGTGGTGATGTTTTTGAGATGGAGTAGGTTGGTGGAGAACATTTTAGGGGATAAGAAAGGAAGGAATCAACTGGTTTGTTTAGGGTATACACGCTAGAGATTCAGGTTGGTGACATACACACCTAAGGATCTCCTGTGGGTATATGGTGTTTAAATCCAAAGGAATGGATGAATTAATTTACAGAATAAATTTAGATCAATAAAAGGAGAGTCTGAGGGTGAATTCTTATGGGAATGCAACATGAAAAGGCCAAGGAAGATGATCCTGAGACGGAAAAGCCCTATGCAGTCAAAGGAAACCTGGGAGATTCTTTTGTCCCAGAGGGTAAGTGATGAAACAATTTTGAGAAAGATCAGATGCCAGTGAGAGTTTGTGTATGATGGAAATTATGAAAGGATTGCTAAATTTAGCAGTTGATATTGACAAGGGAAATTTTTTTTAAACCTTTATTTATTTATTTATTTATTTTTTTAACTGTTTTTGCCATACAATGTCATGATATCACCATGGGTTTACATATGCTTCCCCTCCGGAACCCCCTTCCCTCCTCCCTCCCCCACGGGAAATCTCGCTGCACCAGTCCCGAGCATCAATCCTGGGCTGGCGATTGATTAGACACATGACAATTAACATGCTTCAATGCCCTTCTCCCATATCATCCCACCCTTACCCTCATCCACAAAGTCCACGAGTCTATTCTATACATCTGTGTTCCTTTTGTTGTCTCCCATGTTGGGTTCTCGTTACTGTCTTTCTAAATTTCATATATATGCGTTAATATACTGTATTGTTGTTTTTGCTTCTGGCTTACTTCACTCTGGATAATGGGCTCCAGTTTCGTCCATCTGAGTAGAATTGCTTCAACTGCATTTTTTTTTTAATGCTGAGTAATACTCCATTGTGTATATGTACCACAGCTTTCTTATCCATTCATCAGTTGATGGGCATCTAGGTTGTTTCCATGTCTTAGCTATTGTAAACAATGCAGCGATGAACATTGGGGTACACGTGGCTCTTTCAATTCTGGTTTCCTCGGTGTATATGCCCAGCAG
>ML664177.1:49784395-49794437 GCA_007570785.1 Antilocapra americana
TGAGGTGGGTCTCTTGTAGACAACATATATAGGGGTCTTGTTTCTGTTTGACAAGGGAAATTTAAGTGAAGAGATATGGAAGACTGCTTGGTTAGTATGGATTCAAGAGGAAAAGAGAGACAAGGAATTGGAGACAATCAATCCTTCTGAATTATTCTATCATTAAGAGGAGAAGAGAAGAAGAGCAGTAATTAGAAGATATCTTAATCCACAAAGGTATTTGTTTTCTTTGAATGCTGCAAGAGAGGAAATACTTAAAATGAAAAAGAGGAAAGATGATTATGAAAAGACATGTTTTTGAGTAGGCAAAAAGAGATGGGATTCAATGGACAGAAGGAGTTGGACTTAGGTAGCTGCAAGGACATTTCAGCAATGGAAGGAAGAATATATGAGTGAAGATGGGGATCAGATATTGATTTAGGAGGAAAAAAAATAGGAGATCATTTCCTATTGTTACAATATTTTATCTTAAAAGATCCAAAGTCATCAGCTGATGCTAAGAAAGAGAAGGTGTTGAAGATTGAAGGGAGAACAGAAGTTGTGAAGTAATCATACTACAGAGTGAGAAAATTGTTTCACTAAGATAATACTAGGCAATACTAGGATTGCTAGGCAGTGTTGAGAGTTTACTTTAGAATTGTGGTCATAAATCTAAAGTGATATTTATCAGCATGCTGTATACTACATTCTATGTATGTTTAGATGTTTACATACAGGAAGAGTGTGAATATAAAGACTTATATGCAATCAAGATAGAGATTATTCTGCACAAGTACAAAGTGAGAATATAGGGGTAAGGTTGTGAGTGTGTGCAAAGGAGTATTGTAGTAAGAAGTGCAAGATGCAAAATGCAAGGGAACTCATATAGTAGCTAAGTGGATTGCAAATCCTAGTGAGATTGAAGAATTGCAGGAACATAGGTATTGGAGGATAAGAATTGGACATACAGAAAGTCTTAGTTGAGCAGCAAGACACTTGACATGGTTTATATATTGGAAATTATTAACATGTAATGATTAGTGATGAATAACTAGTTATAGCAACAGGAAAAAGATGACTAGAGGAGGTTAAGGAAAGAAGCAAGAAGATAAAGTGTTAAATATTGAATCAAAATAATAAAGGCAGTATTATAGATAGAAGTAAAGTGAGGCTTGTACTAAAATCTTCAATGGGGATGACACAAAAGTTTATATAAGTATGCATTAATGAGGGATGGCTGATACTACCCATGCACAATACTTGGTGATAGATACTTCTAAGAAGCATTTCAGAAGCATTCTAAAATGCTTGGCATTTAGAGAAGGATGGACAAAAATGAATAAGGGTTTGGAAGAATAAGCCAAGATGAAGATATATATATATATATATATACCTAAACTCTTACTTCTGGGCTCTGGTTACAATGGAAATATGAGAAAACTGAATTATCTCTTGAGAGACTTTTAAGCAATAGCAATGTCCTAAGGGAAAGATTTCCTCTTCTTGCACTCCAAAATCACTGCTGATAGTTACTGCAGCCATGAAATCAGAAGATGATTGCTTCTTGGAAGGAAAATGATAACAAATCTGGACAGGGTGTTGAAAATCAAAGACATTACTCTGCCAACAAAGGTCCATATAGTCAAGATTATTGTCTTCCCAGAGGCCACATACAGTTATGAGAGCTGGACCATAAAGAAGGCAGAATGCCAAAGAACTGATGTCTTCAAACCGTGATGCTGGAGAGGACTCCTGAAACTCCCTTGACAGCAAGAAGATGGAACTAGTCTATCTGAAGGAAGATCAACCCTGAGTCCTCCCTGGAAGGACTGGTGCTGAAGCTCCTGTATTTTGGTCATATGATGTGGACAAATGACTCATGAGAAGTCCCTGATGCTGGGAAAGATTGAGGGCAGAAGGAGAAGAGGGCATCAAAGGATGAGATAGCTGGACAACATTACAGATGAAATGAACATGAATTTGGGCAAACTCCAGAAAATGGCGAGGGACAGGGAGGTCTGGCGTGCTGCAGTCTATGGGGTCACAAAGAGCTGGACATGACTGGGTGATTGAACAATAACAACAACAAAGGGAAAGATAAAAGGATTTTTGCTGATGACAAACCAGGAGGTATAGGAGAAAGGTATTGTGAAAATGGCAGAAGGATAAAAAGTGAATCAGAATAATAAAAATCTCTCTGCAAAGCCATGTAAGAATAAGGGCTTGGGTGAATGTGGAAGGCCACCTGTAGTGACTAAGGTAGAAGGGAATGTGAGGCACTGTATGTCTATCCCTGCTGGATTCCTAGTCAAAATGAATCACCACTTTCTTGAGGTTGATCTAGTAGACAGTTTGTTGATACAGAGGAAAATTACTCAGGGTAGAGGTGCCAGGAAGATGGATTAGGAGCTTGCTGGGAATAATAATAACTCTGAAGGACTCTTAAAAACACTGCTCTATACAATATTTGAACCAAGTTGGTCTTCTTTCAAACTTGCTAGAAGTATGTTGGTGGAACGAAAGGGAATATTCAGCACAGTATTCAGCATTACTTGGAGTCCACTGTGGATGTTATTAAGATCTAAGGTTGGGGAATATCATGAGGAGAGCAAACATTTCTCCATGGAGTCTGTCCTTGGCTCCCATGGACACCAATGAAAATGTTTTGCCTTCCTTGCTGTAAATTGTTTATTATGTTTGCTACCTTTGCCCCTGTAGATCTAATTTCCATCTTTCTCTGCCCTGTTCTTTTCCCTGACTGATGTGAACTGCATCCTTTGTCCTCCCGCTTCAGGCTGGGTTTGCTCAAAACGATTGGAGAGGAAGAAAAGAAGGACGTCACAGTGTTTACTTCCCCATTACTCTCCTCTTGGCTTCTGTGTAAACTACTATATTCCTTAACTACACATCCACTGAAGATCTGTTATTGTTGGCTTTTACATAGTTCTTTTATTGTTCATGTTTTGTTAGCTACTCTTTGCCTTTGTTACTTCAAGCCTAGGCATGGTCTAAGGAACATGCTTAGGATTTTTGCATTCTATCTTGTGGTTTTCCTACACCTTGCTCACAACTTGACGCATAACATTTTCAGATTGCCAACTTTGAGTAAGTTGCTTCCTGCCACAAAATATAGTAAATGGCAAATGGTTCATTGATGTCCAACAAGTGGACCTTAAATGAGATTCTGGAATTGGGTTGCTCATATATTTGAGAAATGCACAGATAACTCTTTTGCTGTGGAGAAATAGGAGTAACCCAGAGTATGTTGTAGTATTCAGTATGTGCATGGAGCATGCAGTGAAGCGGGTGAAAGACAAAGTTTGGCAATCGAGGGCTGTGTTGATCTTTACTACAACCACAACAGTAATTATATAAATGTTGTAGTATGGGCTAGCCTACTATAAAGGCTATATAGTACAACCAGTTTTTCACATATTGATAGTTTCTGATTAGATGGCCAGTGAGACATTGAAAGAATTACTAGAACACAGTAGCCCAGACAGTATACTAAAAAGCAGAGACATCACTTTGCAGAAAAAGGTCAGTATAGTTAAAAAAAAAAAAAACTATGATTTTTACCAGTAGTTAATAGATGTGAGAGTTGGTCCATAAAGAAGGCTGAGCACCAATGAATTGATGTTTTGAATTGAGGTACTGGAGAAGACTCTTGAGAGTCCCTCAGACAGCAAGGAGGTCAAACCAGTCGATCCTTAAAGAAATCAACACTGAATAATTATTAGAAGAACTGATGCTGAAGCTAAAGTTCCAATACTTTGGCCACCTGATGGAAAAGAGCTGACTCGTTAGAAAAGACCCTGATGCTGGGAAAGATTTAAGGCAGGAGGAGAAGGAGGCAACAAAGGATAGATATTTGGATGGCATCACTGTCTTAATGGATGAGAGTTTGAGCAAACCCCGGGAGATAGTGAAGAACAGGGAAACCTGGCATGCTTCAGTCCATAGAGTAACAAAGATTCAGATACAACTTAACGACTTAACAACAACAACACAGTTGCTATTATACCACAATCATTATCCTATTCTTGGATTTGTTATATGTTCATTACTTGGATTGGGTAAAGGTTTTTGTGTTGAAGTCTCCAACCCTTTATATTTGCTCCCTGACCTCAGTTAACCTTATTCAATTCTATATCAGAAGTTAAATTAAGACAACTTATTACTATGTATATCAGTTCAATTCAGTCATTCAATTTTGTCCAACTCTTTGTGACCCCATGTGACCCCAGGTTTCCCTGTCCATCACCAACTCTGCAAGTAAAAGTTACCAAATATTTCAATGACAAAATAAGAAAATGTGGCAATTACCACATTCTCTGAGCAATATTAAATAAGTTATGAAGTCACTAGCTTTGAAAGGTTATATAATACTGTAGATTTTGCTGAAAAGAAACTACAAAATTTTTCATGTGTAATTTCGACTTCTCTTTACACTTTTACTGTGATCCCAGAAAGTTAGAAAGTTTTGTGGTATAGTCTGAATACTGGCTCATTCACATACTTTCCCAGGACAAGTTAATTTATTATCCCCAGGTCATGTTTTCATCATCTACATAATTTAACTATCATATCATCTTCTAGTATTTTGTGAAGAAAAATATGATAATTAATGTGGCCAGTACAGTATTCAGAAAATAGAAATAGGCAGTGGAAGCTTTATCTTAATCCTCAGCCCAAAATTTTACCTGGAAAAATCACCAAACTTTATCAATGACATTTATGATTTCTTTTGAACTTTATTTCTTTACCATCTGAGCCACCAAGGAACCCCCTTTTTTAAACTTTATTTCTTTTTTTAACTTTTATTTTATATTGGAGTATAATTGATTAACAATATTGTGGCGTTTATGATTTCTGAAGAGAAAAATTAAGAATAGGGTGATAATGCTGTAATGAGTATGTGATGTGTATCGTTGGGGAGGTGGTGTTACAGCATCTGGCATTCAAGAAATTCTATAAGTTTTACCAAATGCTTGTATTCTTGACTGTAGAAAATATTATTTTAGCCAGATTATTCATTTGAAATAACAAAACTATCATTTAGAACTTGTTACAGATTGAATTACATCCCCTCCAAAAAAGATATGTTTAAGTTCTAACCACTTTAGAAAGTGACCTTATTTAAAAGTAGAATCATTGCAAAGTAATTAGTTAAGATGCAGTCATACTGGAGTAGGATGAGCCCATAATCCAATGTGAGTGATATCTTTAGAAAAAATGGTCATAGAATATCATGTGGCAATAAAGTCAGAAATTGGTAGTGATCCAATTGCAAGTCGAAGAGTGTTAGAGATTTCTGGGAAACCACAAGAAGCTGGAAAGAAGCAAGGAGGGATTCTTACAGGGTTCAGAGGGAGCATGGAACTACTGATATCTTGATTTTGGATTTCTAGCTTCTGAAACTGAGAAAGAATAAATATCTGCTATTTTGATTAATGTTTCTTAGTACTTTGTTATGGCAGTCCTAGGAAAAAATACAGACTTAAAAGTTAGGTGCAAACAGTAGAAATCATTGAAGAATAGCTTTCATAACTCTGCTTGGGAATGTAGAATCACTCAAAGAAATGTAGTTCCCAACTACCTAAACTGAGCCAAAACTGCTGAATTATTAAAAGTTTTATATAGTATCCATTGGAAAGACTGTGTGGAGTACTTGTGTCAAGATCATTTAGGAAGATAATCAAGCTGCATAGACAGGCAGATAAGCCAAGAAAGAAATCAGATATAAAATGAGAATCACCAAAATCAGAATTATTTAAATATGGTTGCCATGTTTACAAATGGACTGAACAAAATATATCAGTAAATAACAAGTAGTTTTTCAAGGGAAAGATGGAAGTATGCACAACACAGAATAAGAACAAAGATAACAAATGCCAGGCATTCAGCTAAAACAAGCTGCTTAATTAGTTTTCTTCTGCCTCATGAAGAGCAGACAATGGCTTTCCATGTTTATAACTTACAAAGCATATTCTTCAGGGAATAATTTATTCTTATTAAAGCTTTGAATGATCATTTTGTATTGGATTTACTTCACTTTAAAAGCAGAATTCTAACTTCCATACTTTTATTTCAATAATCAAGTGTGGTCTTTACAAAGCAGATGATAAATTAGGTGTTAGCAGTATTTTCTAGAACTGTGTAACACAGAGTGAGGTCTGCAGACAGGTTTGCTCTGCAAGATATTTGTTACAAGAAAGGAGTAAGTACAAAGTTTACAAGTTTTGAAAATTTTTCTAGCAGTTGATGTTCTCATGACATCAAGCTTGTAGTGAGTAGACTCTTCTCATTGAACAGAATCTAGACCAATTGGATGCTGTTTACCTTGTAGCTGAGTTCCATGGAACAGAAGCTTCATATTAATCATTTATAGTTGGATCATGTATTAAACTATGACAGAATGAAAACTAAACAAAATGCCCTTTATTACATACTTTGGTATAGAGGCAGCAACATGGAGTCTGAAATCAGAAAGGCTTAATTTCAAACACAACAACACCTTCCTTATTTCCTGTGATTTCGAGGATGTTGCTTGACTTCAAAAGATGGAGATGGACATTTTTACCCCAAAGGGTCAGTGAGAACATCAAATGGAATGCCCTGACAATGAATAAAATGGTGACTTACCAATGTTTCACAGTTATCCAACTAACTTAAATTCCTATACTACCTTTCCCACTGAGGCAGCCATCACCAACAGGATGGACAAATCTAGTCTTCTAGCAAAAACAATGCACTTTCTAATGTGACCATGAAATAGAATAGTTAGTAATTCTATGCTGGAATTTTCTGAATAAAATAGAGAAACCATAATGTACTGTATGGTACATGCATATTCAACACTTTTGTTGTTGTTCAGTTATTAAATTGTGTCTGATTCTTTGTGACACATGGACTGCAGCACACTAGGCTTCTCTGTCTTCTACTATCTTTCAGAGTTTGCTCAAATTCATGTCCATTGAGTCAGTGATAATATCTGATGATCTCATATTCTGCCACTCCCTTCTTTGAATTCAAATTTTCCCATCATCAGGGTCTTTTCCAATGAGCTGACTCTACATCAGATGGAAAAGCACTGGAGCTTCACCTTCAGCAACAGTCCTTCCAATGAATACTCTGAGTCAATTTCCTTTAGGACTGATTAGTTTGATATCCTTGCAGTCCAAGGGATTCTCAAGAGCTTCCTCCAGCACCACAACTCAAAAGAATCAATTCGTCAGTGCTTAATCTTCTTTATGATCCAACTTTCACATCTGTACATGACTACTTTTAATTATAATTTAATCATAGTCTAATAAATCAACCAGAAAACAGTGTTTCCTAAATCCTCCCTAACATGCTTTCCTGAACTTGATTTTACTTTCCAATCAAGCCCTAAACATTGGTACAGGCATAATCTTAGTCTGTGTGCTCCAGTTAATCAGTTACTTCACATGAAAATCTTGATACAATTCAAACCTACTCAGATTGATTAAAGCATAATTTTTCTAGGTATCTTTGAATAGAGACCTCATGGTTCACATGTTTACATGTGTATTCCATGCTGGTTCTTGCTTTTACTGCATACTTACACCATTAAAATGAACTGATAGAGGTCTATTTCCACTATAGACCATACTCTTTGCCTTGAAAATAGCTGTTATAATTGATGTGGGCTAAGGGTGTGAATAGGAAATTCCTAGGAAAGAAATGCAAATGGTTAAATAAATACATGAAAAGTTCAACATCGCTCATAGCTAACGAAAAATTAAAATGGTAGAGACATTTGTCACATCTCACATTGGCAAAGATTAATAAGTTTGTTAAAATACAGTAATGACAATGCACACAGGAGACAGAAATGTTCATTCTAATCCAAATTATTGCAATAATCTAAAAGAAAAATGATACCTATCAAACTGAAAATATGCAAACTTTTTGACAAAGAAGCACTATTGTTAGGAGTTTACTATAAAACAACTTTGCAAAAATTTAACAAAATATGCAAATAGAGTTGCTAATGGCTTCATTACTACTACTATGAAAAAATGAAGTACTCTAAATATCTATCAAGTACAGTGGAGCAAAGATAGCCTCTTCAATAAATGGTACTGGGAAAACTGGACAGCTACATGTAAGGAATGAAATTAGAGCGATTCTTAACACCATATACAAAGATAAACTCAAAATGGAATAAAGACCTAAATGTAAGACCAGAAACTATAAAACTATTAGAGGAAAACACAGGCAAAGCACTCGACATAAATCAAAGCAAGATCCTCTATGACCAACCTCCTAAAGTAACAGAAATAAAAATAAAAGTAAACAAGTGGGACCTGATTAAACTTAAAAGCTTTTTCACAGCAAAGGAAACTATAAGCAAAGTGAAAAGACAATCCTCAGAATGGGAGAAAATAATAGCAAATAGAAAAACTGACAAAGGATTAACTTCCAAAATATACAGTCAGCTCATACAACTCAATACCAGAAAAATGAAAAACCCAATCAAAGAGTGGGAAAAGGACCTAAACAGACATTTCTCAAAGAAGACATACAGATGGCTAACAAATGCATGAAAGCATGCTCAACGTTGCTCATTATTCAGTCAGTTCAGTTCAGTCCAGTCTCTCATGTCCTACTCTTTGCAACCCTATGAACCAGCAGCATGCCAGTCCTCCCTGTCCATCACCAACTCCTGGAGTCCACCCAAACCCATGTCCATTGAGTAGGCGATGACATCCAACCATCTCATCCTCTGTCGTTCCCTTCTCCTCCTGCTCTCTATCTTTCCAAGCATCAGGGTCTTTTCAAATTAGTCAGCTTTTCACATCAGGTGGCCAAAGTATTGCAGTTCAGCTTTAACATCAGTCCTTCCAAGGAACACCCAGGACTGATCTCCTTTAGGATGGACTGGTTGGATATCCTTGCAGTCCAAGGGACTCTCAAGAATATTTTCCAACAACACAGTTCAAAAGCATCAATTCTTTGGTACTCAGCTTTCTTTATAGTCCAACTCTCACATCCATACATGGCCACTGGAAAAACCATAGCCTTGACTAGATGGACCTTTGTTGACAAACTCATGTCTCTGCTTTTTAATATGCTGTCTAGGTTGGTCACAAATTTCCTTCCAAGGAGTAAGCATCTTAGAAATACAAATCAAACCTACAATGAGATATTGCCTCACACCAGTCAGAATGGCCCTCATCAACAAGCCTATTAACAATAAATGCTGAGGAGAGTGTGGAGAGAAGGGAATGCTCTTGCACTGTTGATATAGCCATGATGGAAAACAGTATAGAAATTCCTTAAAAAGCTAGTAATAAAACCACCATATGACCCAGCAACCCCACTCCTAGGCATATACACTGAGGAAACAAAAATTGAAAAAGACACATGTATCCCCTTGTTCACTGCAGCACTGTTTACAATAGCTGGAACATGGAAGCAATGCACACTTGATGTCCATTGGCAGATGAATGGATAAAGAAGAAGCGGTACATATATATATATATATATATATATATATATATATATATATATATATAATGGAATATTACTCAGCCATAAATAGGAATGTCAGTTCTAACAAGGTGGATGAACCTAGAATCTATTATACAGAGTGAAGTCAGTCAGAAAGAGAAAAATAAATATAGTATTCTAGCACATATATATGGAATCTAGAAAAATGGTGCTGAAGAATTTATTTACAGGGCAGCAGTGGAGATACAGGCATAGAGAATAGACTTATGGACACTGGGAGAGAGGAGGATAGGGTGAGATGTATGGAAAGAGCAACATGGAAACTTACATTACCATATTAAAATAGATAACCAACAGCAATTTGCTGTATGGCTCAGGAAACTCAAACAGGGGCTCTGTATCAATCTAGAGGGGTAGGATGGTGAGAGAGATGGGAGGGAGGTTTAAAAGGGAGAGGCTATATGTAGACCTATGGCTGATTCATGTTGAGGTTTGACAGAAAACAACAAAATTCTGTAAAGCAATTATCTCTCTCAAAAAAAAAAGTTAATTGAAGAAATGTTTGAATAGCATCCACCACCAT
>ML664177.1:49797437-49829897 GCA_007570785.1 Antilocapra americana
AAAAAAAAAGTTAATTGAAGAAATGTTTGAATAGCATCCACCACCATCCATTCTATTTAACTAATATAAGGTGTGTGTGTGTGTGTGTGTGTGTGTGTGTTGTGTTGTGTGGGAAAGTTGTTATAAAGCAGGTGTTATATCCAAATTAGGATAATTTGAGACTGACTGATAACAGATCTTTTTAAAGTGGTGAGCATAGTACAGGGGCCCAAGGAATAGCACACATCCTAGGGCTACATTCAGTGGAACCTTTACAACCCCTAAACTTGCTGGGAGACAGAAGGAAGAAGCTACCAGGATCTAGAAGTTAAAAAGACTTATATAGGTGTCTGTCATGAGAGAGTACTCATAGAACAGAAGTCTGTTTCAAGCAAGGCAAAAGGAAGGGGACTAGAGAAATATCTTCACCTCTCACTCTCATTTCACCTTCTGGTTTCCTCCTGGAGCTTCTGATTGGCCTAACCCAAATAGAAGCCAAACTTAAGGAAGCCTATAGAGTTTAGCCTTTTGAGGCTAAGTAGTAATGTTAAAAGATACAAAATATATAAAGAGCATACCCAAAATAATGTGTGTAATAAGAGAAAGGGAGATAGCCTGTCCTCATTGTATTTATCAAAGTATTAACTGTAGTTATGAACTATGGTAAAGTGAGATTTGAAATGAATTTTACTTTCACTATCTTTTTCAGAGTAATTTTTTTTTCTTATTAGATGTATATGATATATATATATTTAGAAACAACAATACAGGTAATTTTATGGAGAAAAAAAAAACAGCACAGGATAGGTGATAGTCCAAAAGAATAAGATAGAGGAAAGAAGACATGATCCAAAATTTGAAATAGGCTTTCCTTAACCTTGCATAAGCCTACTTGACCATCCAATAGCTCATGCAGCTTCTAGAACATTGCAATAAAAGATACCAAACAAAGCAAAAGCTAAGCATTAAAGAAGTACATTGTGAAAACTCCAAATAATGCAGAAACAGAAAAAATGAGAATTAAAGACTCAAAACCTATTTCCACATAATCTGAAGTTGTGAGTCAGAATACAGAGTGCACCAGGACTCTATTTTCTCAAAATATATAGAGATGATTCACTACCATGATTTTTAGAAAGGTCATGGATCCCAGGGAAAACCAGAGTCAGAAATCAGGACAAACAGAAAAAAATGCATTTTCTCAGCAATGCTTAATATAAATTACATCTAAATAGAGGCTAACATGAAATCCTGACCTGACATGTCTTCCAAGAAAATATTTTTAGTACAGTATATAGCAATGGCAGAACAGAGATATGAAATGTTTAAATCTCACTTCAAATGCTTACTTGTATCCATGACCTTGAAAATCCGTCACACAACATCTACAGATCAGAATTTCTCCAGCATGAGAGATAATATGACTCAAGCTCACACTGACTCCTGTTTTTTTTCTTTTTTTTCATGCAACAGAAGTAAACTGCTAACCTACTTTTATTTACTGTAATTATAAGAATATCCAAGTGTATCGGCAACTTGGCCCTTATACTGACCAGGAATAAAGGGGACCTGTGGGCCTCCAGCTGTCTTTTCTCATTAATGACTTATTTGTACACACAGTACCACTTCCTTATGACATCACACAGAAAGGGTCTAAATAGTCCCCACTCTTTGACCAAGCCTCCTCTTGTATCTTGGTCTGACATGACTCCTGCCTTGTATTATGTGATATTCTGGATTGTGGACCATGTAGCTTCAATATCCTAAAGCATCTTTCAATAAATAATGGGACTTTTCTATTCCTGGCACTATCCTAGGCACGGTGTATCTTAGAGGCCAGAGATAAACCAATGAATACTACAGTTATAACCTATACCCTCATGGAGCTCTAGGATAAGTGAGTGTAATGTTTGATTTCATGTGTCAAACTGGTTAACCTATAGTTTCTACAGACAACTAGCCAATCTGATCACATGGACCACAGCCTTGTCTAACTCAATGAAAATAAGCCATGCCATGTTGGACCACCTAAGATGGTGGAGAGGTGGTCATGGCGGAGAGGTCTGACAAAATGTGGTCCACTGGAGAAGGGAATGGCGAATCACTTCAGTATTCTTGCCTTGAGAACCCCATGAACAGTATGAAAAGGCATACCAGACCACCTGACCTGCCTCTTGAGAAATCTGAATGCAAGACAGGAAGCAACAGTTACAACTGGACATGGAACAACAGATTGGGCTCCAAAATCTCTGCAGATGGTGATTGCAACCATGAAATTAAAAGACGCTTACCCTTTGGAAGAAGAGTTATGACCAACCTAGACAGCATATTGAAAAGCAGAGACATTACTTTGCCAACAAAGTAATCTAGTCAAGGCTATGGTTTTTCCAGTGATCATATATGGATGTGAAAGTTGGACTATAAAGAAAGCTGAGTGCTGAAGAATTGATGATTTTGAACTGTGGTGTTGGAGAAGACTCTTGCGAGCCCTTTGGATTGCAAGAAGATCCAACCAGTCCATCCTAAAGGACATCAGCCCTGAGTGTTCATTGAAAGGACTGATGTTGAGGCTGATACTCCAATACTTTGGCAAGGGGGCAACAAAGGATGAGATGGTTAGATGGCGTTATGAACTCAATGGATATGAATTTGAATGAACTTTGGGATAGAGTGAAGAAAAGGGAGGCCTGGAAATCCGTAGTCCAATAAAGAACTGGACACAACTTAGCAACTGAATAACAACAGCAAATCAGTTGAAGGCCTTTAAAGAAAGCAGATAAATTGCCCCAAGGGGAAGAGAATTCTTTCTGAAGACTGCTTTTGGACACTAACTACAACGTTAACTCTTCCCTTGATATTCAAGCAGATTTTGGACTTATCAGCCTTCAAACTTGCATAAGTTAATTCTTTAGAATAATTCTTTCTCTTTTTCTTTCTCCTTCTCTCACATATAGGTGAGACAAGGAAGAGAGCTCTCACCAGGAACTGAATCAGCTGTTATTTGATCTTGGACTGCCTAGCCTCCAGAAATGTGAGAAGCAAGTTTCTATTGTTTAACCCATTCAGACTATGGTATAACCTTCTGTTCAGTTTAGTTCAGTCACTCAACCATGTCCGATTCTTTGCAACCCCATGGACTGCAGCACGGCAAGCCTCCTTGTCCATCAACAATTCCTGGAGTTTACCCAAACGACTGTGCATCAAGTTGGTGATGCCATGCAACCATCTCATCCTCTGTTGTCCCTTATCCTCCTGCCCTCAATCGTTCCTAGCATCAGGGTCTTTTCAAATGACTCAGGTTTTCACATTAGGTGGCCAAAGTATTGGAGTTTCAGCTTCAATGTCAGTCCTTCCGATGATCACCTAAGTATTAGCATGGACTGGTTGGACCTTCTTACAGTCCAAGGGAATCTCAAGAGTCTTCTCTAACACCACAGTTCAAAAGCATCAATTCTTCGGAGCTCAGTTTTCTTTACAGTCCAACTCTCACATCCATACATGACCACTGGAAAAACCATAGCCTTGACTAGATGGACTTTTGTTGGCAAAGTAATGTCTCTGCTTTTTAATATGCTGTCTAGGTTGGTCATAACTCTTCTTCCAAAGGGTAAGCATCTTTTAATTTCATGGTTGCAATCACCATCTGCAGTGATTTTGAAGCCCTCACCCCCGCAAAAAAAAAAAAAGTCAGCCACTGCTTCCACTGTTTCCCCATCTATTTGCCATTAAGTGATGGGACCAGATGCCATGATCTTAGTTTTCTGAATGTTGAGCTTTAAGCCAACTTTTTCACTCTCCTCTTTCACTTTCATCAAGAGGCTCTTTAGTTCTTCTTCATTTTCTGCCCTAAAGGTGATATCATCTGCATATCTGAGGTTATTGATATTTCTCCTGGTTATCTTGATTTAAGCTTGTGCTTCATCCAGCCCAGCATTTCTCATGATGCACTAATGTACTCTGCATATAAGTTAAATAAGCAGGGTGACAATATACAGCCTTGATGTACTCCTTTTCCTATTTGGAACCAGTCTGTTGTTCCATGTCCAGTTCTAACTGTTGCTTCCTGACCTGCATACAGGTTTCTCAAGAGGCAGGTGAGGTGGTCTGGTATTCCTATCTCTTTCAGAATTTTCCACAGTTTATTGTGATCCACACAGTCAAAGGCTTTGGCATAGTCAATAAAGCAGAAATAGAAGTTTTTCTGCAACTCTCTTGCTTTTTAGAAGATCCAGCAGATGTTGGTAATTTGATCTCTGGTTCCTCTGTCTTTTCTAAAACCAGCTTGAACATCTGGAAGTTCATGGTTCATGTATTGCTGAAGCCTGGCTTGAAGAATTTTGAGCATTGTTTTACTAGTGTGTGAGATGAGTGCAATTGTGCGGTAGTTTGAACATTCTTTGGCATTGCCTTTTTTGGGGATTGGAATGAAAACTAACCGTTTCTTGTCCTGGGGCCACTGCTGAGTTTTCCAAATTTGCTGGCGTATTGAGTGCAGCACTTTCACAGCATCATCTTTTAGGATTTGAAATAGCTCAACTGGAATTCCATCACCTCCACGAGCTTTATTTGTAGTGATGCTTTCTGAGGCCTGCTTGACTTTACATTCCAGGATGTCTGGCTCTAGGTGAGTGATCACAACATTGTCATTATCTGGGTCATGAAGGTCTTTTTTGTATAGTTCTTCTGTGTATCCTTGCCACTTCTTATAATCTTCTGCTTCTGTTAGGTCCATGTTATTTCTGTCCTTTATTTAGCCCATCTCTGCATGAAATACTCCCTTGGTATCTCTACTTTTCTTGAAGTGATCTCTAGTCTTTCCCATTCTATTATTTTTCTCTATTTCTTTGCACTGATCACTGAAGAAGGCTTTCTTATCTCTCCTTGATATTCTTTGAAACTCTACATTCAAATGGATATATCTTTCCTTTTCTCCTTGCTTTTTGCTTTTCTTCTTTTCAGAGTTCTTTGTAAGGCCTCCTCAGACAACCATTTTGCTTTCTTGAATTTCTTTTTCTTGGGAATGGTCTTGATCCCTGTCTCCTGTACAGTGTCATGAACCTCCATCCATAGTTCATCAGGCACTCTGTCTATCAGATCTAGTCCCTTAAATCTATTTCTCGCTTTCACTGTACAATCATAAAGAATTTGATTTAGGTCATACATGAATGGTCTAGTGGTTTTCCTCAATTTCTTCAGTTTTAGTATGAATTTGGCAATAAGAATTTAATGATCTAAGCCACAGTCAGCTCCAAGTACTGCTTTTGCTGACTTTATAGAGTGTCTCCATCTTTGGCTGCAAAGAATATAATCAATCTGATTTTGGTGATGGCTTTCTGGTGATGTCCATGTGTAGAGAATTCTCTTGTGTTGTTGGAAGAGGGGCTTTGCTCTGACTATTGTGTTCTCTTGACAAAACTCTATTAGCCTTTGCCCCACACATTCTGTACTACAAGGCCAAATTTGCCTGTTACTCCAGGTGTTTCTTGACTTTCTACTTTTGCAGTCCAGTTCCCTATAATGAAAAGGACACTTTTTGGGCGTTAATTCTAAGAGGTCTTTTAGATCTTCATAGAACCATTCAAATTCAGCTTCTTAAGCATTACTGGTAGGGCATAGACTTGGATTGCCATGATTTTGAATGGTTTGCCTTGGAAACAAACACAGATCATTTTATCTTTTTTGAGATTGCATCCAAATACTTTATTTCAGACCCTTTTGTTAACTATGATGGCTACTCCATTTATTCTAAGGGATTCCTGCCCACAGTAGTAGATATAATAGTCATCTGAGTTGAATTCACCCATTCCGGTCCATTTTAATTCTCTAATTCCTAAAATGTCGACATTCACTCTTGTCATCTCCTGTTTGACTACTTCCAATTTGCCTTGATTCATGGACCTAACATTCCATGTTTCTATGCAATGTTGCTGTTTACAGCATTGCACCTTACTTCTATTACCAGTCACATCCACAACTGGGTGTTGTTTTTGCTTTGGCTCTGTCCCTTCATGCTTTCTGGAGTTATTTCTCACTAATTTACAATAGTGTACTGGGCACCTACCAATCTGGGGAGTTCATCTTTCAGTGTCCTATCTTTTTGCCTTTTCATACTGTTCATGGGTTTCTCAAGGCAAGAACACTGAAGTGGTTTGCAAATCCCTTTTCCAGCGGACCACATTCTGTCAGTCCTCTCCACCATGACCTGTCCATCTTGGGAGGTCTCGCATGGCATGGCTTAGTTTCATTAAGTTAGATAAGGCTGTGGTCCATGTGATCAGATTATCTAGTTTTCTGTGATTGTGGTTTCAGTCTGTTTGCCCTCTGATGCCCTTTCTCTGTGCCTACTGTCTTTTGGGGCTTTCTGTTACCTTGGATGTAGGATATCTCTTCATAGCTGCTCCAGCGAATCACAGCCAGTGCTCCTTATCTTGGATGTGGGGTATCTGCTCTCGGCTGCTGCTCTGACCTTGGATGTGAGGTATCTCCTCTCCACTCACCACTCCTTATAGAAGCCCAAACTGATTAAAATACCAAAATAGCAAGATCCTTCATATTTTTCAGTCTTCTCTGGGAACAGAAACAGTTTTATGAGCATTTAGATAAGTAGAGACCACCTTCCAAATTGTTTTGAAGATGATTATGTGTTTACTGTTCTCTCTACATATTGTATACTTACAGTCTTCTCCTGTTATATATTTCATAAATCATCAAAGGCCAATAATTATCATCATTTGAAGAACTCCATGACAACAACTAACTGCTTTCTCACACCTGAGCTGTTTCCACCCTGAAACAGGTAGCAATTAAAGGTAGGTCTTTAGAATTATAGTTTGCAGCTTGAACTTGCAGTCCCACACTACTAACCTCTCTGTGCCAGGGATTTTGCAGAGACATAAACTTGTTAAGGACTACCTAAGTGGCTCAGAGGTAAAGAATTTGCCTGCCAATGCAGGAGAGATGAGTTTGACTCCTGCTTAGGAAAGACTCATGGATAAGGAAATAGCAGACCACTCCAGTATTCTTGCTTGGAAAATCCCATGGACAGAGGAGCCTTGGGGCTATAGAACACAGGGTTGCAAAGAGTCAAACACAGTTGAGCATGCATGCATGCTAACTTAATAAGTCAATATATGTAAAAACATAGGCTTTACCCAGTTCATGGAAGAACTAAAATGATAATGTACATATCATTACATTATATTATCATTATGTACATAATGAACATAGTACATTCTATGGTTATTGCTGTACCCATAAGTTTTCTTTATAAACAATATACCTGAGTCTACCTAGAAACTGCTGGGATCCATTCAATGGATGCAGTGATTAGAAGTCATCCTCTTCACATACAACCTTTCTAACCACCCTTTCAAGGCTGACTTCACATTTTTGTAAATGATTTTGGTCTTAGCTGACTAAGTATTTACTACAAATCACTTAATCATAGACAATTTTAAGAAGAAAAAATACATATATAATTTATCATGTATATTTATCACACTCTTATCTGCCAACTATGCCTATAATGGACGCTGGTGTTGCTTCATGGATCTTGTTGAGTAAAAATTAATTTAATTATAACTGCTAATGTATGTTTATCATCAGTTTTGAAGGCTCATTATTACTGTTTTTCATTATGGTTCTTTTAAATATTTTCAATTTGAGGCTAAAAAATGCTTTCATTTTTCTAACTTGTCTTGGCAACTTTTGTTATCAAAACATTTCTCCAGAGTCAGCATTTCTGAATTACTTTTAACTGTGTTCAGCAACCAAGAGCCTTTTAAGTGGAACAGTTGGCAGAATGATTCTAGTGAAAATCACATTTCTGGGTAACAATTGATCTAACATTTACAACTGAAAGAGATCTACATGTAGGAAAAGACAAACTAATGCAATTCTTCATATAATCAAACGGAAATAGTTTTATATTATAGCCTACATTTTCTTGGGCCTCCCACATGTGGAGCTAAAAGACATTGGGAAATATATTTTGTTTTTACCTGCCCCCCAAAAAACAGCTCCCTATAGTTTCTTCCCTCTTGCCCTTTTCATTCAATTTTTATGGACAGTCCTTTGACGATCATCATTGCAAGTGTGTTTTGAGTAGTGTGATCAACCCTCAGCTGCCAACAACAGTTTTTGCAGATCCTGTTAAGCTCTTCTTTACTACTGCCATTTTACCAGTCAACATAAATCTTTCTAAAATATGTTTTAACTTCCCACTAACTCTCCATTGATTTTACTAAATGTTGGCAAGATATTTTTGTTGGAACTGTGTTAGTTTCCTGTGGCTGATATAAATTAGTGTCATAAAAAACAAAAATATATTCTCTTGCAGAGTCCCTTGGACTGCAAGGAGATCAAACCAATCCATCCAAAGGAAATCAGTCCTCAATATTCATTGGAAAGACTGAAGCTGAAGCTGTAACTCCAATACTTTGGCCACCTGATGGGAAAATCTGACTCATTGGAAAAGACCCTGATACTGGGAAAGATTGAAGGCAGGAGAAGGGGATGACAGAGGATGAGATGGTTGGATGGGATCATCAACTCAATGGACATGAGTTTGAGCAAGTTCTGGAAGTTGTTGAAGGACAGGGAAGCCTGGCATACTGCAGTCCATGAGAGTCACAAAGGGTTGGGCACTACTGAGTGACTGAATAGAACTGAACCAGTTCTATAAGCCAAAAGTCTGAAATGATGGTATTAGCAGGGTTGTATCCTCTCTGACAGCCCTAAGTAGTATTCTTCCACATGTTGCCCTAGCTTTTAGCAGTTGCTGACAATTTTTGGCATCCCTTCACTTCAGCTTAATTTCTGCTTCTATAGTCATTTGGCATTTTCCTTTCATTTCTTTTTCAAAAAGATACCAATAATTGGATTAAAATGCATCCTAATCTGATATGACCTTACTTTAACTTTACGGCCCTATTTCCAGATAAAATCACATGCATAGTTACCAGGACTTGGGACTTAAACATGACTTTCTGGACACAGTTCAGCCCAGAAGAGAGAAATCTTGAAGCCATTAAACAAATATTTCTTGAGTGCTTACTATGTGCTTGGGACTCTTAAGACTCCTTCTGGAATTGCTCAGACTCTCATATTCCCATCTACCCTTACCCACCAAACACCACCTCTGCCATTCCCTTAGGAAGTTGCCAGACTGATATGTGAATGCCTTTCAAATGCCAGGGCTGCACAGAGTCAGTGACAGAAGAGCAGGCCTATGTCTTTCTCCCATTTGTAGCTGGTTCTGTAAAGGGGGTATGGAAGCAGCAGTGCTTGGTGCCTACCAGTCTTAAAGAGTTTCACATAATATGGCTGTTTGCTTTCTCACCTTTGGTTTTTCATTCTACTGAAGGCATACATGTGACTGAATGGCTGGGGGCTGGGCCAAGGACAAAGTTAATGAAAGACCAGGGCTATATTCAGAGAAGAAAACAAACAATAAAAATAAATCAACTTCTGACCCTATGATTTTAAAAATGGTCTCAAATTCCCTGTCCAGGATCTTTTCTTGAGAAACATTTCTGTGAAGTTTAAGTTTGTATTTCAAATTAGTTTTTTATCTGTGCTCCATCTGTGCAAAGTTTACTCATTATTTATGTTATTAGTAATATTCAGACTTCTGAACAATCAGCTTCATTTGAAACTATCCACACCATCTCTCTTATTTTAAATGCCAGTGGCATTCAGTATTAAAGCAATGCTTAATACTTTGAAAATATAAGCCCAGTTTCAAAAAGACTTGTGATCTTAAAATGTTAGTTTTATAGAAAATAAATGAAAATAGTGATTATTGAGAGCTTACAATTTATGAGATGCTATAATAAATTCTTTATATACATATGTGCTGTGCTTAGTCCCTCAGTTGTGTCTGACTCTTTGCAGCCCTATGGACTGTATACCTCCAGGCTCCTCTGTCCATGGGGATTCTCCAGGCACGAATACTGGGGAGTGGGTGGCTATGCCCTACTCCAGGCTATCTTCCCAACCCTGGGATCAAACTCAGGTCTCCCTCATTGCAGGTGGGTTCTTTACCAACTGAGCCAGCAGGGAAGCCTATATATATATATATATATATATATATATACACACACACTTATATACTTTATACATACACACATATAGTTTATATTTATACACATATATGTATACATATATGTATATATGGAGAAGGCAATGGCACCCCACTCTAGTACTCTTGCCTGGAAAATCCCATGGATAGAGGAGCCTGGTAAGCTGCAGTCCATGGGGTTGCACAGAGTCGGACACAACTGAATTGACTTAGCAGCAGCAGCGTATGCATATATGATTTGATCCTCACAGACACTTATGAAATAAGTAGTATCATGTCCATTATACAGTAATATCATGTCTATTGTACTACTTATTGTACAAATAAGTACTAATATTATGTTTATTATACAGTAATATCAAGTTTATTAGCAATATCATATCTATTGTACATTAATATCATGTGTATTGTATAAACTGATGTAGCTCCTCTAAACTAAATAAGTAAATTGCTAAGGTTTCATAGTTAGAACATAGCACATAGCTGTAAATTTTACTTTGCCTGTTGGTTCTTAACAATTTATATTTTACTTTTGCATTATCATTCATGTAGCAGAATCCATAGGGCATTTAAAATTATACCCTATAAATATTTTATATGGCTTTTATCCTTTTAAATTTGATGAGCAATTAGTAAATAAAATATACTCTTAAGTGCTTTAAGAAACGATGTAAAAATAAATGAGAAGATAGAAGATTGTGGCTGACAAATTGTAGGAACCCCACATTCATGTTTAATGCTGAGTTTAAAGGTGTATCATCCCAGAATGTGTAACTGTTATAATCAGTGGTTGAACTGTTTTATACAGAAATTGCATGTTCCAGTGTAATGTATACATTGTTACCTTAGCAATGATATCTCTTCCATCTTCAGTTGTATGCAAATATTTTATGTATGTACACATAAATTTACCAAACACAAATCCAATTTATTGGTATTAACATGTGCCTTCAACCTCCAATATGCTGAAACAGCCAATTTATGTTGGAAACTTCATAAAAACAGTTGTATATTCATAGATAGAAGTGTCTCTGTAGGGTAATAAATTATTTCATTTTGTTCTTTTTTTCTTTTGAATTTTTCTAAAGGAGTCAAATGAGGCTAAAGAATAATACTGGACAGCTATATTTGTTTGACATAATTACCAACTTGAAAGCAGTCTTTTTTATTTATGACTGGTGTTTTGGTTTTCCCTTTTATTTATTTTTTCTTCTATTTCAGGACAACCTCATTTATCCCAGTCAGTGGGTTAACAAATAAATAAATAAATAAATAAGCGTGTCTTCAGTTTCCAGTTTGCTATTATATAAGGAACACTGCCTTGGTCAAATACATCGTGTGACAATGATCCCTAGTGGTCCATTTGAGCAACTTTTATTGTCATTCATCCATTTATCACCAACTTATCCTAGTCATGAGGCATCAATTATGTGTCAGACACTCTGATAAATATTTAAGTGATTCTTTGTCTAGCAGACTTTGTAGGACAGTATATCACTCTACAGTGTAACTGAGCTTTGAACTCAATCAGAATAGGGATATTTCTATTCTGTTTGAGGTTAATCTTTAAGGTAAGAGATATGCAATTACCTCAAGTAATGAGTACTTGATAGCGGACAGGTCATTTCATCCAGGCTTGGAACTCATTTTCTTCACCTATAAAATAATAAAATTAAGACATGCCAGTTCAACACTGTAAAACAATTTTCTCTAATTAAAAATACAATAAAAGATAGAACAATTAAAATGTCTTTTAAAAATTATAGTCAAATTCTTGATCACTGAGGAAATTTCAGATAACACTAATGCTTATAAAAATGGAAAACACAATTAACTTTAATAATATATTCCAGAGATGAGTAATCAATATTTTAGCATTTTTTGTTCTTATCCTATAATTTTATAAGAAATTATATTTTACAAGATATTTTCATAACAAAATACTTTCTTTTTTTGATTATACAAGTATCTTCATCTAGTCCCCAAGGTTTTGTGCACATGTGTTCAGTCACTTCAGTAATGTCTGCCTCTTTGTGACCCCATGGACCTGCCAGGCTTCTGTGTCCATGGGATTCTTCCCTCTAAGAATACTGCAGTGGATTTCCATGCCCTCTTCCAGGGGATCTTCCTGACCCAGGGACTAAACCTAAGTTTCCTTCATCTCCTGCACTGTAGGCAGATTCTTTACCTGCTGAGCCATCAGAGAAGCTCCCCAAGATTTTATAGTGGTTTTAAAATTGTTTTCTGTGTATTTATAGAAGTTCTTTGGTATCTCTCCAAGTTCTGCCACTGGGTAGGAAAAGCAGAAGAAAAACACAGCTGTGAAATCTCAGGGTAAATGAAATATTTCCACTAGATTTTAGGAAGGTCTAAAAGAGAGTTATGTGAGCACTGAACATAGTACAGAAGGATTATCAGAATTAATCCAATGACTACTACCTGGGGATCCTCACAGAAAGACCATTACATAGTTCAGAATGAAAAAATTGACAAGGAAATTTCTTGGAAAAGAAACTTATTTATTGAGTTAATTTGCACACTTACCGACTCTGGCTGTCTGGGTTAATCAGGAGTCAGGGAAGCACCATTTATGCAACAGTGGCTTCCAGGAAAATGATTCACAATGAAAATAAATGAAGGTCTGTGTTCAATCCAAGAGAAACATTTGCTCAGCTGCAAAGTCAGCCAAGTGGAATTTATGCCTGCTCACCTTAGAATTCTGTACTCTAGTCATCTTGTATTTAATTATATGATAATGGCAGAGACCTAATGTACACCTACCTTATTAAAGCTGCAGAACTTCATAACATTTCTTGAACTTAGAACATTTTTCCTGATCCTTTTAAGTATCCTTCTATTTTGTGAAGTGTTATGGTTTTGTATTTTTATTGTTTTCAATCTCCTCTTCTTTCATTACCACCCATAAACGAAACAAAAATGTGAAGTATACAAGCATTTCTTTTAGTCTGGTAAAGTGTAGTAGAGCAGATGCTGTGAGGAATGCAAAGGCATGAGGAGCTCTTTAGTAAATCTTCCTTTCGCCTTTTTTCCTGGTCAAAGAAGGCTGACCACTCTTGTTCTGAGCCAGGTATCACAGAGGTGGTGATATTAGATATGGGGAGAAGAGTGTAGTTTTCTCATGCTCTCCTATACTTTTTGGTCTTGACCTAAGAAACTCTAAATCTGTAAGCCACATCACTCTTCTGTCAATAGATCAGAATCAGTCTCTCAAGAACTCATAAAAAGAAAAAAAAAGGAGCCATGGGTAATCATACACTGTCTGCAATTCTTGATGATTCTCTTGATCATTCCCTCTTGCATTTGTTGTTACTTGGCTTTATCCTCCATCACTGCACAAATGTTCTCTTGAAAGGTCTAATATTTGAAACTAATTATCAACTTTGGGATGCAGTTCCTCTCCTAGCTTCCTGAAACCTTTTTGTAAGTTATTTAGTCTCCTGCTTTCACTTGCTATGATCACATCACTGAACCATCCATGCTGTCAATCAAGAAGTTGTCAAGAAAATTACTGAACTTGGCATAACATCTCCTCAAGAACTTCACAAGGCTAAGTTAATGTTTATATAAGTTAAGTTTTTATCAGTAGTGGATGAACAACTCTGAACTTCTCACAACAGGCTTTTTATACTTAACAGTGAAAATCTAATTGTTGTCTATAGCAGGGGTCCCCAACCCCTTTAGGCCAGGGTGGGTCTGTGGCCTGTTAGGAACTGGGCCACTCAGAAGGATGTGAGCAGTGAACCAGCAAGTGAGGCTTTATCTGCTGCTGCCCACTACTGTCTGTTGTCCACATTAGCACACGGACCAGTGCTCATATTACAGCCTGCACCATCCCTCCCATGGCTCACGTTGCTGCCTAAACCATGCTCCCTCTGCTATCCCAGGTCCATGGAAAACTTGTCTTCCACTAAACTGCTGCCAGAAAGGTTAGGGAAGACTGATCTAAAATGTTTCTTTAAAGATTTAGAAAAACTAAAAATTCTTAAGACTCTGTCTCAATGTCTGGTTTTTCCTCACTATTATTTCCTCATTTAACATCATAATTTCATCTATAAACTCTGTGCTAATTACCAACTTCAAAATTTAACATTAGCTTTTTTTTCTTTCCCCTTAATTTAATGGCATCCAATACTGGCTGAGGATGTGACAGGTACAGTTACATAATTATTCCTGAAACAGAGCAGGACCCTATGGTCCTTGCCCTCAACTGCCCCGGGTCCTCAGCCAGCCTTTTGCCTGTGGAAAACTTGAGTCAAAAATAAGCTTAGTCAGAGAAATAAGAACGTACAAAAACCAAGGAAAATAGTCAAAAGAGACCAAATAATAATGATATATAGTCATTAAGCATGGTTAAGGATCTTTAGTTCCTTTTCAAGGACTATGGATAATACTCTGATCCGTATTTTGTGAGCTGATTTAAAAACCACTAGACCATTCAGGTAGGACTTAAATCAAAGAGGAAGTGGCAAATAGATTCAAGGGGTTAGATCTGAAGACAGCGTGCCTGAAGAACTATGGACAGAGGTTCGTGACATTGTACAGGAGGCAGTGATCAAGACAATTTCTATGAAAAAGAAATGCAAAAAGGCAAAACGGTTTTCTGAGGAGGTCTTACAAATAGCTGAGAAAAGAAGAGAAGTGAAAGGCAAAGGAGAAAAAGAAAGATACACCCATGTGAATGCAGAGTTCCAAAGAATAGCAAGAAGAGATTAAAGGAAAAAAAGCCTTCCTAAGTAATCAATGTAAACAAATAGAGGAAAACAACAGAGTGGGAAAGACTAGAGATCTCTTCATAAAATGAGAGATAACAAGGAAACATTTCATGCAAAGATGGGCACAGTAAAGGGCAGAAATGGTATGGACCTAGCAGAAGCAGAAGATGTTAAGAAGAGGTGGCAATAGTACATAGAAGAACGGTACAAAAAAGATCTTCATCACCCAGACAACCACAGTGGTGTGATCACTCACCTAAAGCCAGACATCCTGGAGTCTGAAATCAAGTGGACTTTAGGAAACATCACTATGAACAAAGCTAGTGGAGGTGATAGGATTCCAGCTGAACTATGTCAAGTCCTAAAAGATGATGTTATGAAAGTGCTGCACTCTATATGGCAACAAATTTGGAAAACTCATCAGTGGCCACAGGACCTGAAAAGGTCAGGTTGCATTCCAATCCCAAAGAAAGGCAATGCAAAAGAACGTTGAAACTATTGCACAATTGCACACATTTCATACCCTAGCAAAGTAATGCTCAAAATTCTTCAAGGCAGGTTTCATGAACCATGAACTTTCAGATGTTCAAGCTGGATTTAGTAAGGGCAGAGGAGCCAGAGACCAAACTGGCAGCACTCACTGGATCGTTGAAAAGGCAAGAAAGTTCTGGTAAAACATCTACTTCTGCTTTATTGACTATGCTAAAGCCTTTGGCTGTGTAAATCACAACAAACTGTGGAAAATTCTTCAAGAGATGGGAGTATCTGACCACCTGACTTGCCTCCTGAGAAATCTATATGCAAGTCAAGAAGCAACAGGTAGAACTGGACTTTGGCCAACAGACTGGTTCCTATTTGGGAAAGGAGTATGTCAAGGCTGTATATTGTAACCATGCTGATATAACATATGCAGAGTACATCAAGCAAAATGTACTAGGTGCTGGATGAAGCATAAGCTGGAATCAAGATTGCTGGGAGAAATATCAATAACCACAGATAGACAGGTACAACCACCCTTATGGAAGAAAGTGAAGAAAGATTAAGAGCCTCTTGATGACAGTGAAAGAGGAGAGTGAAAAAGCTGGCTTAAAACTCAGCATTCAAAAACTAAGATGGGATTCAGTCCCATCACTTCATGGCAGATAGACAGGGAAACAATGGAAACAGTGAGAGACTTTATTTTGGGGGGCTCCAAAATCACTGCAGATGGTGACTGCAGCCATTAAATTAAGACACTTACTCCTTGGAAGAAAAGCTATGAGCAACCTAGACAGCATAGAGACATTACTTTGCCAACAAAGGTCCATCAAGTGAAAGCTATGGTTTTTCCAGTGGTCATGTATGGATTTGAGAGTTGGAGTATAAAGAAAACTGAGTGTCAAAGAATTGATATTTTTGAACTGTGGTGTTGAAGTAGACTCTTGAGAGTCCTTTGGACTTCAAAGAGATCCAACAAGTGCATTCTAAAGGAGATCAGTCCCGAATGTTCATTGGAAGGACTAATGCTGAAGCTGAAACTCCAATACTTTGGCCACCTCATGAGAAGAGCTGACTCATTGGAAAAGACCCTGATGCTAGGAAAGATTGACGGCGGGAGGAGAAGGGGACGACAGAGGATAAGATGGTTGGATGGCATCACTAACTTAATGGATGTGAGTCTGAGCAAGCTCCAGGAGTTAATGACAGACAGGGAGGCCTGGCGTGCTGCAGTCCATGGAGTCGTGAAGAGTCAAACACGACTGAGTGACTGAAGTGAACTGAACTCATAGACATGGAAGCCCTAGGGGGAAGAAGTTAAGTGCATGAGGACCAGACTGCAAACATGACATGTTCTGCCACAGTTCCAAGGGCTGACCCCAGAGAAATGAGGCCACCAGATGTTGGAATTGAGTAATGCATGCATGTATTCTAAGTCGCTTCTGTCATGTCCAACTCTTTGCAACCCTTTGAACGGTAGCCCACCAGGCTTCTTTGGTCCATGGGATTCTCCAGGCAACAATAGTGGAGAGGGTTGCTGTTTCCTCCTCCAAGGGATCTTCCCAACTCAAGGATCAAATCTGAGTCTCTTATGTTTCCTGTATTGGTTGATGGGTTATTTACCACTAGAGCCACTTGGGCAGCCCCAGAACTGAATATTAACTGTACTTAAAATAACCAAGATGGTGCTGGTCAGGCCACCAATGACCAGTTTGAAGATAACTGTCAGAGCTGACTGTGCTCTTTGTGCATCTAGCCCACTCCTTCTGTCTATAAAATGTCCTGCCTCATTGGTTGCCAGTGGATGGGATGGTGGCCCTTGGACTGACATCCACCTTCTCCTCCCTCCAGTTGCTGACATTTGAAAGAAAACAAACTTTTCTTTCTACCAACCTGGCCTATTTATTGGTACTGAGCAGCTAGCAGCTAGACCCCACACTCTTTTGATAATATTCCTATATTGATCTATTTTTACTTCCTAAAGTTTTCATAGTGAATTCGTAATATGATATCTTCAGTGCAGAGAGAATTGTGCTAGGTACCTGTCACTAGCATCTGATTAACATTATTTGTGGTTAATTAATTCTAGATTAATTACTTTCAGTTTTCCTCATATACAGCCAGCCATACTCTTAGCAATACGTGGAAATGAATCAATAATTGAATCACCATGAATGTTTTTACCTTCTAAGAGAGTCCATCATTAGGTGCAGTCTTAGACTCAAAAATAATCTTGGGAGTCTAATTTAAAGAAGAGTCTCTGACCTATAACTTCTCAGTCAGTGCAAGCCTTTGCCCTCCGTTTTCCATTAAGTCCCTGTTATTGAATGTCGCACACCAGTTTACCACTTATTTAACTAGTCTTAGAATCTCAAATAAGATAGAAATTTTCTCTCTCAGTAAATAGGGTTTAGTTGAGACTTCTGGCTTATTCATCACTTGTCAAAATGATTTTGGCACTCCATCTGGTTTTTAATGTGTCTGTTAATGCCTATTAATTTTCCTTGATCTTAGATTAATTCCTGTTTTTCTTTTTCAAGATGATCTGGCTTATTCACAATTGCTTGCATTCATCATTCCTAATTTATACACATAAAATGTATTCATGTATTTTATAGACATAAATAAATTTAATAAACAATATTGCTATGTCATTATTATCCTTATCCCACTCAGACCTCCTGTGTTTCTTGTTTGACCATTTTCCTCCAAATTACAAAGGCTTGAAAATTTCAGTGTCACTGAAGATTCTAATTCTACATCACTCCTTAAACTTAAAAAGTGAACACGTAATCACTCAGTCATGTCAGACTCTTTGGCATCCTATGGACAGTAGCCCTCCAGGCTCCTCTGTCCATGGAATTCTCCAGGTAAGAATATCGGGGTGCCTTTTCCAGGTGATCTTCCTGACTCAGGGATTGAACCTGGGTCTCGTGCATTGCAGACAGATTCTTTACCACCTGAGCCACCAGTGAAGCTCTCCTTAAACTTAATTGAAGCATCAAATTTTGTTTATCATACGTTTTAATTCCCAAAGCCATTTCCAGGACCAGTTTCTCATCATGTCTCTTGATTTGCGAAATATTGCCTGAAATGATTCTCACAATCTTTTCTTTTTTAATCTCTCATTTGTAACTCCATGAAAATTTCCACCATACTATAAACAAACATTTATATTTATGTTTAAATAAATATAAGTTAACTTTTTAGTTGATCATGGTTGTAGGATAATCTCATATTTATCAAGGTTTCCAAACACCTCCAAGATCTCCCTATTTACAATTAAGCTATATAACCCTTATGTTTTTCTGTGGTAACCATTTTATTCCATACTTTTGCTCATTCTAGTCCGTTTTCTTAGGACGTTCTTCGTAAGATCCCAATTATCTAAGGTTTAGTTCAAATATGATCCTCCTTCATTCAGTCTTCCAAGATTATTGGCAACCCACTACAGTACTCTTGCCTGGAAAATCCTATAGATGGAGGAGCATGGTAGGCTACAGCCCAAGGGTTGCAAAGAGTCAGACACGACTGAGCAACTTCATTTTCACTTTCATTCAGTCTTCCAAGATTAACACCAAGCAGAATTCAAACCATCTTTAATTCTTTTATGACCATTATGGGATACTGTAACATATACGTTTTTATTTTAATTTATGTACATTTCTCACTGAAACTTAGCTATTTTACCTCCATTATTCTGTTTTTGAGAAAAAACAAAACATTGTTTAATTGCTGGAGACTGAAATTTTTAAAATATGCTTCCACACATGGATCTATTCTTTTATCATAAGGTTTTATTGAGATATAACTCACACATCATAGAATTCATCCATTTAACTTTATGATTCAGTGTTATTTTTAGTATACTCACAAGACAGTAAAACAATTACCACAATCTAAGTGGTTGAAAATGCTAGAATATTTTCATCATTCTATAAAGAAATCTTACATTCATCAATAGTCAGTTTCTATGCCCCTTGCCCAAAGCATTAGGCAACAAATAATTGAATATTTTGTTTCTACAGATTGCCAATTCTGTACATTACATTTGGATGAAATCACATAATATGTGGCCTTTTGTGACTGGCATCTTTCACTCAGCATAATTTTTCAAAAGTTATTCAAACTACATTAAATATTTTTATAGATTATACTCCATTTAATGTTGTTGAAAAATAATGGTTTTATTTCCCTGTGCTGTAAAATATATTCTTTTTCCTTATTTATTTTATGAATAATAGTTTATGTCCCTTAATCTCATACTCCTATCAACCCGTCCTCTTTTTCTCTCCCCACTGGTAACCATTAGTTTGCTTTCTATATCTGCAAGTCTGTTTGTGTCTTATTATAACTTTTCAGATTTCACTTATAAATGATTATGTAGAGTATTTCTTTCTCTATATGACTTATTTCACTTACCATAATACTCTTTAAGTCAATCCAAGGTATTGCAAATTGCAAAACTTCATTCTTTCCTATGGCAGAGTAACATTTCATACTACACATATTCATTATTCATTCATTGATTGATGAACACTTAGGTTGTTTCTATACATTGGTTATTGTAGATAATACTACTATGAACATTGAAGTGCATGTATCTTACTGAATTAGTATTTTTTGTTTTCTCTAAATATATATCCAGTGGTGGAATTTCTGGCAATTTTATTTTTAGTTTTTTAAAGCAAATTACAGTTTTTGTGCATCTATTAAAGAATTTTAATTTGTGGTTGACATGGGCTTCCTTGGTGGCTCAGATGGTAAAGAATCTGCCTACAATGCGGGAGATCCAGTTTCAATCCCTGGGTTGGGAAAGATACGCTGGAGAAGGGCATGGCTACCCACTCAACTCTTATTGCCTGGAGCATTATGTGTACATGGGAGGCTATAGTTCATGGGGTTGCAAACTACCAGACATGGCTGAGTGACTAACACATAGGGTTCATACTGTTTTTTATGTCACATTTTACATCTTTATGTTTATTTCTTTACTGATTATTGCATAGTTTTTTTCTTTTTTTTAATTGAAGCATAATTAATTTACAATATTATGTTTTTCTCAGATATAGAGCAAAGTGAGCATATATATATATATATATAGCCATATTCCTTTCAATTACAGATTATTGCAAGATATAGACTGTAGTTCTCTGTGCTATTTGATAAAACCTATTGTTTACCTATTTTATATATACTACTGTGTATTTGTTAATCTCATACTCTCTTAATCCCTCTCTATAACCTTTCATATGCTAGTAACCATAAATTTGTTTTCTGTGTCTCTATTTTTGTAATAGTTGATTTTACACTTTTTAAAAAATGTATATTCTTGCCAGCTTAAGTGATTGATTATTAGTCTTTACTCTCTCTCTCTCTTTCTCTCTCTCTCTATATATATATATAACTTTCCTATAGATTCTTACTTTATGTTATGAATTCTCTTCCACTTAGAGAGGACCCTTTGACATTTCTTTTAGGGTAAGTTTATTATTAACAAATTGTTTTTTTTTTTTTTTTTTTTTTGACTGAGAAGTTCTCTTTGAAAGTGTTAGTTGCTCAGTTGTCTCTGACTTTTTGTGTTCACATGAACCGAGGCCTACCAGGATCCTCTTTCCCTGGAGTAGTTGTTTATGTCTATCTCAATTCTAAATAATACTTTTGATGAGTAGAATATCCCAGACTTGTAGGTTCTTTTCTTTCAGCACTTTGAATATATCATGCCACTCCCTTTGGGCAGGCAAGTTTCTGCTGAAAAATCAGTTGATAGTCTTATGGGGGTTCAGTTCAGTTCATATGCTCAATCATGTCCTACTCTTTGTGACCCTATGGACTGCAGCATGCCAGGCTTCCCTGTCCATCACCAACTCCCTGAGCTTGCTCAAACTCATGTCCATCGAGTCAGTGATGCCATCCAATCATCCTCTGTCATCCCTTTCTCCTGCCTTCATCTTTCCCAGCATCAGGGTGTTTTCAAATGAGTAGGCTCTTTGCATAAGGTGGCCAAAGTATTGGAGCTTCAGCTTCAACATCAGTCCTTCCAATAAACACCCAGGACTGATCTCCTTTAGGATGGACTGGTTGGATATCCTTGCAGTCCAAGAGACTCTTAAGAGGCTTCTCCAACACCTCAATTTGAAAGCATCAGTTCTTCAGCACTCAACTTTCTTTATGGTACAACTCTCACATCCATATATGACTACTGGAAAAACCATAGCTTTCATTAGATGGACATTTGTCAGCAAAGTAATGTCTTTGCTTTTTAATATGCTGTCTAGCTTTGTCGTAGCTTTTCTTCCAAGCAGCAAGTGTTTTTGAATTTTATGGCTGCAATCACCATCTGCAGTGAGTTTGGAGCCCAAGAAAATAAAGTCTGTCATTGTTTCCATTATTTACCCATCTATTTGCCATGAAGTGATGGGACCAGATGCCATCATCTTCGTTTTTTGAATTTTGAGTTTTAGCCAACTTTTTCACACTTCTCTTTCACTTTCACAAAGAGGCTCTTTAGTTCCTCTTCACTTTCTGCCATAAGTGAAGTGAAGTGAAAGTTGTTCAGTCATGTCTGACTCTGTATGATGCCATAGACTATACACTCCATGGAATTCTCTAGGCTAGAATACTGGAGTGGGCAGCCTTTCCCTTCTCCAGGGGATCTTCCCAATCAGGAATTGAACTCAGGTCTCCCGCATTGCAGGCATATTCTTTATCAGCTGAGGCACAGGAAAGCCCAAGAACACTGGAGAGGGTAGCCTATCCCTTCTCCAGCAGATCTTGCCCATTCAGTAATTGAATCAGGGTCTCCTGCATTGCAGGTGGATTCTTTACCAACTGAGTTATCAGGGAAGCCTATTTCTGCCATAAAGGTGTCATCTGCATATCTGAGGTTATTGAATTTTCTCCCAGCAATCTTGATTCCAGCTTGTGCTTCATTCAGTCCAGTATTTTGCATGATGTAGTCTGCATGTAAGTTAAATAAGCAAGATGACAATATACAGCCTTGACAGTCTCCTTTCCCAATTTGAAACCAGTCCATTGTTCCATATCTGGTTCTAACTGTTGTTTCTTGACAGATTTCATAGGAAGCCAGTAAGGTGGACTGGTATTTCGATCTCTTTAAGAATTTTCCACAGTTTCTTGTGATCTACACAGTCAAAGGTTTTAGCATATTCAATGAAACAGAGAGAGATTCCCCTCGCCCCATCGAATTCTCTTGCTTTTTCTATGAGCCAAAAGAGTTTGATCTCTGGTTCTTCTGCCTTTTATAAATCCAACTTGAACATCTGAAGGTTTTTGGTTCACATACTTATGGGGTACGTTTGTAAATATAACTCTTTGTTTTCCTGATGATGCTTGTAGAACTATGTCTTTAATTTCTACCATTTTTATTATGATATGTCTTGATGTGGACCTCTTTGGTTTTATTTGTTGGGGACTCTCTTTTCTGTACTTGGAAATCTTTTTCTTTCTTCAATTTAGGCAGTTTTTAGCCATAATTTTGTCAAATATATTTTCTGATACTTTCTCTTTTCCTGGGACCCCTATAATGCAAATGTTAGTACATTTTTTTTTCCAGGGCCTTTAAATTACCCTCATTTAAAAAGTTTTTCTTCTTTTTCCCGTTCTGATTGGGTGACTTGCCTTATTCTGTCATCCAAATCACTTACATATTCTTCTACATTAATGTCTGCTGCATTTTCCTCCTAGTGTACTTTTCATTTCAGTTATCATATTATTTAGTTTTGACTGGTTCTTTTTCATATTTTCTAATTTCTTGTTAAAATTCTCACTGTGTCCATCTATTATTTTTTTCTAATTTGTTTAACATTCTAATTGCTAATGCTTTGAATTTTTTATCTAGCAGTCTGTTTATTTCTGTTTCATTCATCTTTGTCTTTGACATTTATTTTTTTCTCTTACTCTTTCAAATGAGACAAACTCCCTTGTCTTCTCATTTTCCTTTACTTTATCTATCTCTATAAAATTAGGTGATACAATTAGCTACTATGATCTTAAAGTGATGTCCTTATTTAGGAGTGCTCCATGCAGTCTTTGTGTGCCCAGTGCCTTTGATGGGAGATGTAGATTTGACATGAACAGAAACCATGTCTTTCCTAAGGGCATGTTGGCAGCTATTACCTTAGCAGAGGGTGGGGCTGGAAATGGAGGGGCTACGGTTGGAGCCACGAGTGAGACAGGGCGTCTTCTCTGCTCAGTGGCTGTCATTGCCCTATTGGGTGTATGGTTGGATCCCAGGTTGCTAGATAAAAAGCCTTCAGGTTCAGGTAAGTTGGTTCCATTCCCTTTAGGTGTGTTGTGCACAGAAATAAAGGCAAATATCTGTAGGATTCAATAAATAAATTTACTTGTAACTTACTCATTAAATAATGCAAGTAACAAATCTATATGACACCTACTAGTTCTGTATATTCCTGAGAATTTCCTTTATATAATAAATATAGGTACATTTTATGTTCTTTGTTTCTATCAGTGGGTTCAGGAGCAGAAACTCACGTTTTATCCTCATCTGTAAAATGAAGCTATATTGTTACATACCTGATGTGGTTATAGTAAATACTATCAGCAAATACATGTAAACTACATTATGATATATAGTGTTACCCATAAGTATTATGAATCATTAATGAAACATGGTTGAAAAGTAAATATATAAACTTTGATAACATCAGTTACCTTTCTATCCTCCCTATTATACAAGAGTATACTAACTGAATTTTTGAAACAAAATTAGCAATGATTATTTCATATTTCATCAAGGTAAGTCCTCTGATATGAGTAAAACTATAACATTTTCTGATCCATAGTAAGAATTAAAATAATAATAATATGGAACAAGGACTTTATACATATTTTCTAATTTTCTTTGAAACAAATTTTAATAAAAATGCTATAATTCTTTCCATTTTTCAGATGAGGATGGCAAATGAAAGATTACACAGCTATTAAATGTGAGAAGGGATAGTTGAATCCTGACCTGTTTAACTCAACACCACATTAGTGTGATAATTATAATGTTTGTCCATATAGTGCTCCACATTTTTAAAATATATTTTCTCTCACTATTCACTATCCAAGTCTCCCCAGGATGTTTTTTCCTGATCACCATATATGCAAAATAATACTTATTTGAAGGTCATGTAGATGAGAATTGGCATATGAAACTTCCCTTCACACTCTGTAAACTTAACATTTTATATGTCAGAAATCTGATACTAGTTTATCTCTATAACTTAGAGCATCTATGGATTTTGGTCTTAAATTATAATTATTAATATATATTTTTACCCTTATCTCTAAGTTTCTTGGCAAAAAACACCTGTGTTTTATTCAGTTTTGAACTCCTTGGGATATTTAGCACACTGTATTGGATACAGTAGGTGTATAATCATTTGCGCTTATGTATCTTTATTTTTCATTTCAATCTTATAACACATGTATGATAAGTTTACATTTTTATTTGTTTAAGTGAGGAAAAAGGAATAGTGATCATTGTGAGCAATTGTTTTAACTAACATGAAGATTTGATCATAGGGCTAAATGTATTTGAAGACAGTTAAACACTAAATAGCTTTTTAAACTAACCCTGTTTTCTTTGATCTGCATGACTATCCTAATGCTGGGTACTGAGAAATCTCATGAAATGTAGTTTCTAGAAACTGTGGTTCCAGTCAATTGAGAGTTTACTGTTGTGAATACTACTAGGAAATGAATTTTAATTCCTTATGGAAACAATACAATTTCTATGTGAGAGTTTTATGTACATATTTGTATACATATTAAAAGGCAATCATTGTTAAGTGACGCTTACTTTATCACTGACCTTATTTTCTGAACCAGCAATTCTTAGACACACAATATTAAGCTACCAAATTGAATCTACAAACTCCAAAACATCAATGGTTCCCTAAAGATCTAGCCTGTTTCTATTGATTTCTTCCACATCTATCACTTTCCAGGTTCAAATAATATGTTTACAGCTTTCTTTAGTCATTCAAATCACTAAGTTCCCAGAACTATAAATAGCCCATGCTATATGCCTAAACACATTTCTTGCTGATGACTGCTACCTTGAAACCTGTTCTCTAAGATATCTTCCTGAACAGTGGAATCACAACTCTCAACAAGTCTTTCATGCAATTTCCTATTCAAATTTGCTCAAGTTAAAAATCTTTTGAGCCAAATATTTCTTATAAGGCAATACTTCATTTTTAAAATCAGGGAAAAGTTCTGTGGAATTCTTAACTAATCATGCAACTTAAATATCTTAAATAAAACACCAGAAAATAGCCTCACCCCACACATAACGTTCTACAGTTCTTGGATTTGTCTCTTTGTGCTATTCATTGTCTCTTTTCATGTTCTATTTTAGCATTCTTTCTCCCTCTCTGAAAATGTTAGTCTTGAGCCAAACAGCTTCACTTCAGTGACTTACATTGTGACAAAGAAGCATCCATCCTTACTTAAACAATGAGAATAGTATAAATAGAGTCTCCCTTCCTAAAGCTAACAATATCAATTATTTAATCTCAAATATCATTAACATTGCAACAAACTTGCATAAAAAAGCACTAATGGGTTTCAGTTGATAAACACTTTATAAATTATAATCTTGTCAGTCAACATGATTAACATATTTTCAAATTAAGCTAAAACTTGAAAATACAAGACACTTAATTAAATTTCATATTTAGACTGAAATAGTTTATGAAACTATCATTGAAGTGGGAAAGCTTTGACCCTATAGAACTATATGAAGGTAGTTCTGCCAATAAATTCAGATTGTACCATTATAGCATAGATAAAATTTCAGATTTTCAAATTGATAATTTCAAAGATAACCCCAATGAATAAACACTTTAAAGTGCAAGTAAGTCCTAAAAATGTAGTTCAAAACAGAATATAGGAGATTCAGGAAATATGGCAGAGGAAGAACACATGGAGATCACATTTCTCCCCACAAATACATCAAAATACATCTGCATGCAGAACAATTCCTTCAAGATACCCATTGAATGCTGGTAAAGGCTTTCAGTTTCCAAAGAGGCAAGCTAATCTCCACATAAAGGAGTAGGGTAAAAGAATTAAGAGGCGGGCGAAGAGAGAGAGACAAAGGAATCTGGATGGAACCTGCACATCTGGAGGGCATTGTGAAGGAGGAAAAAATTCTGCATACTTGAAAACCCCCTCCTGGGAAAAGACAGGGCGACACTTTTATACCTCAGAGGAGAGGGCAGCAATAGGTATGTGGGAGGCAAAAGCAAGATAATTCTGCATAGAAATCAGAGCTGAACACCTCCCTCCAGCCTGAGATGTGTGTTTGCATGCTCGCCAGGGCAGATAGGAACTAGGTACTGAAGCTCAGGTTTTGGAGATCAGACCCCAGAGAGAGGACTAGAGCTAGTATGACACAGGAAAAAGACTGGACCGGCCAGAGAGGCAAGAGATCATTGTCTTTGGGGCCTTTTAACTCAGGGCACTCACAGACAGCAAGACACTGCCTTCACGAGAGCCAGAAACCAGGCAGGATGCAACCTGTGACACCAGAAGTGGGCATGCTGGTGATGTGATGGCCACTGCAGCTGGCTGTGAACAGGAGCAGGTCACTACTCACACATTCCCAGCAGCCTAAGAAGCCTAGCCTTGCCAAGAGACCCAATCCCTGGGTTCAGTCACCCTATGAGAGCACAGCAACTTTTCGCAGACTTCAGCTACCTCAGGCAATCCCCACACATCCCAACTGTGTCTGTCTCATCCCTCTCTCTCACAGCCCAACTGATAAAGTGAACCCTCCTAAGCTGCAGCTTTTGCTCCATCTTGTCTGTGTGAAGAACAGACATCAGAGGGTAGCCTACAAACAGGCAGGGCCAAAACCAGAACAGAGGACCTGGGACTGTGTGTCCAAAGAAGAGGAAGGAGATTCACTCTTTCGATCACAGAAGCAGTGGTTTAAACCCCTGCCCCCCACCCCACCCCACCCCCCCGCCAACACACACACAATTGGCTTGAGACTGGATTTTAGAGGCAACTGTGGACTTTAGAAGCAAGTACAACCTGGACTAAAGCTAGATCTGAATCTAAGTTGACCACACAGTGCGCACACTAGGTTCAGAGACACTTCTAGAAATATTGAGGATCTTTCTGAGTAGGCCAAATAACTAGAGATCAATGCACTAGAGAGGACACCACTAAGGACACAGAAAAATATTCTAACTACTGCTGCAGGAAGGGGGACCCCTTCAGGGCCCGAAACTGGGCTCTTGTCTAACACTCGGAAGTGAATTGTTTGGGGAGACACATGCTGACAGAGCAAGAGATTTTATTGGGAAATGGCACCTGTTAGTAAGATAACCTTCTTAACTCATTTAATAAACTTAGAAACCTAAGAGTTTCCAATTTCTGGAGGAGTCAGATAGAGAGAAAATATAATTGTTTTGTTTATAACGTATAATTTTACTAAATTATTATCATAATTAGTTTGAAAGGAAGGTTTTTCCTACTCCCAGGAAACACAAGATTCAAACCCATACTTTTTCAGATAGAAATCATAAAAGTTACAAGCATATTCGCTGGTTCATTCAGTCCTTTGTTAACCTGTGAAGTCCTTTGTGGAGTCATCAGGTTTTTCATTAGAATACCAGGACATATCAGAATGTTAAGAGCTCCACATAATTTCTAGGGTATCTATAGTAGTAATATTTACCATACATGAAATGTAATTTAACCAACCAAATAACAGCAGTTTAATATCTCTCTTTGGTATGTTTCAGGGGCCCTCTGAAGCACCCCAAAATTGGCTAGAACTTCAAAGGAACTTCAAAAGAATTCAATTTAGGAATTTTTGTCAAAAAATCAATTAAAATTGTTTAGAACATTTGGTCAGGTTTAGTCAATGTTGGTGGGTGTATCATTTAGCCTTTTAATTGTTTCCAAGTTAAGGGAACTTTTTTGTTTGGTTGTTTTTTTCCTTTACATTATTGTGTTGGTTTTGCCATACATTGACATGAATCCACCATGAGTATACATGTGTTCCTCTTCCAGAACCCTCCTGATTCCATCTCTCTAGGTCATCCTGGTGAACCAGCCCTGAGCACCCTGTATCAAGCATCAAACCTGGGCTGATGATTGATTAAGCCTTTAAAATTTTTATTTATTCCAACTTTTTTTTTTGTTTAAATAAATTTTTTTAAGGGCTTTCCTCCATTTTTCCTCAGTCTCAGGAGTAAGAGATGGTCTAGATAAGAGTTCCTGAGAGCCCTAGTCTCAAGGCACAGGGAAAGAAAATCAAGTTCTAACAAAATGGCAGCAGGTCTAAAGCAAGTGGTGGCCAGGAAAAACAAAATGACCATCAAAAATCACAATACAGAACACAGAGTTAAAACACACATATAAACCTGGCAGTCCTCATCAGATACTCCCTTAAATACAAGAATACAGTCTCTCAGAAAACCTCCTATAGAGACACTGAACTTCAGATCCAAGTACTAACAGAGTAAAGGAAAATATCTCAGGTCTTCAAAGATTTCAAAGGGAGGAAAGGAAGCTAGGTTGAAAGAAAAAGGGGGAGGAAGCAGGAGACAGTGAAAAAGGAGGGGGCTTACAGATATCTCCTGCCACCTGCAGATACTCAGGCATTACGGGACTTTGCCCTGAGCCTCCAGAGAAGGGAGGGCTGGAACTTGGCCCTACCAGAAACCAGACCAGAACAGAACCAGAATCCGAGTTCTCTGCCAAGAGGAGGTGACCAGTCTCTAATCATCAGCTCAGGCTGAGGCCCTTGTACCAGATTCCTGCATCCAGGACCAGGGGACTAGAAACAAGGGGAAGCACAGGAAGGGTTAAGGAGAGTAAAGAGAGAGGGAAGGGGAGAGAGGTCAATGAAGTCTCTTGTTCCTTACCGGTTAGGGCACTCTTGCCAGTTGTCTGCATCAGGCGGAGACCAGGGACAAAAGGGTCCAAGTTGCGGCCGCTGGGTCTTGTCTATTGGCAGGTAAGCTGGCTCCTGAGTACCCTGAGTGGTCAGGATGTCAATCTCAGCAAAGAAGAGTCCCTGCCAGAGTTGCCATTTGTTGCTGATTGAAACCACCCACCCTGGCCAGGAACCATAGTAACCATTTGCATGAGTTGTTTTATGACAGGAGGTTCTGGTAAGGAACACAGAACTGATAAGCCTCCACCAACCAGAAGAGTTCGGGAAAGGTAGAAAGGAGACACCACATGTCCAACCACCTCCCAGAATCCTTCTCTCTGTCATCCATCTTGGCTGAACAAGGCGTGCATCACCAGGAAGGACTCTGAGTCAGAATGATTGGCTAAGGACAATCACCCTTATTGAACCCATCACCATAAAACTGGAGACTGCAAGCCATGAGACAAAGCTGTTATTCTGGGTTCCCTTACCCTACTGCTCTCCACTCGGGTGCCATTTCCCAATAACATTTCTTGCTTTGTCAGCACATCAGCACACATGTCTCCTCAAATAATTCATTTCTAAGTGTTAGACAAGAGCCCTGTTTTAGACCCTGGAAGGGATCCCCCTTCCTGCAGCACTGCCACTCTCAATATGCACACATTTTTGTCTCTTGTTTTGTCTACTATTGTTCTTTTATTATTTTTCTTTTTATATTTTACTTATTTTTCCTTTTTTATGCTTCTATTTTTACATAAATTTATTTCATTTTTTCCTATTTGCACAATGTTTTTCATTTTATTGGATTTTCCCCATGTTTTTAGTTTTCTATTTTTCTAGCCTAGTTTTTAGCATTTGTTTTCATTTATGGGTTTATTTATTGGCTTGGTTGCTCTCTTCTTTTTTGATGCTTCTTTTATATATTTTTTTCTTTCCTTTCTTTCTCTTCTTTTCTTCACAAATGTGAGTGTGTGAGCTTCCTAATGTGTTTTTATTTGTTTAGATTTGCTTTTGTCACATACCCCGGGGGTTTTGTCTCTTCATTCTTTTCTTGTTTGTTTGAATGTAATTTATTTTTTCTATTTTTTTCTTTCTCTTCTGTGTTATGTGGCTTGTGGAATCCTGGGGCTCCACAAAGGGGGCAGACCTGAACCTCTGAAGTGAGAGGACTTTGGGCCACCAGAGATCTCCTGACCTCATGGAAGATTAATCAGTGAGAGGTCTCCCGAAGACCTCCACCTCAATGCTAAGGTCTGGACCCACCCAAAGTCCAGCAAACTCCAGTGCTAGATTCACACCAAACACATAGCAAAACAGGAACATAAACCTACCCAAGAGCAGGCAGGTAGACAAAGCCATACCAAAATCGAAAATACCTCAAAACATACCACTGGTTCAGCACTGCTTTTGGAAAGATAAGATCTAGCTTCATACAACAGAACCCAGGCACCCCTCCTCCTTGCCCCCTCCCCCCCGCCTCCCGCAATAGGAAACATTCACAAGACTTTCAACCTCATTCACTGGAGGCAGACTCCACAAGTAAGAGGAAATATGACTTTCCAGAATGTGGAAAGAAGATCCTAAACACTAAATTAAGCAAAATGAAATAATAGAGAAACATGCAGCAGATGAAGGAGCATGGTGGAAGCCCCAAAGGCCAACCAAATAAAGAGGAAATAGACAATCTACCAGAAAAGATTTCAAGATAATGATAGGAAAGATGATCCAAAATCTGGGAAATATGATAGAGTCAGATAAACAGAATGAAGGCTCAGACTGAGATGATTTAAGAAATGTATGACATAGAACTAGATGAACTGAAGAACAGACAATCAACAAAAAGAATGCATTAACTGAAATTAATAAGTGAGTTGGAAGACAGAATGGAGGAAATAACTGAAGCAGAGCAGAATAACGAAAAAAAAAAGGAAAGAAAGAAAGTGAGGACGGTCTCAGAGACTTCTGGGACAACATAGAGCACCAACATTTGAATTATAGGGGTCCCAGAAGAAGAAGAGAAAAAGAAAGGATGTGATAACATATTTGAGGAGATTATAGTTAAAAACATCCCTACCATTGGAAAGGAAATAGTCACCCAGGTCCAGGAAGCTTAGAGAGTTCCATAGAGGATAAATCCAAAGAGAAGCACACCAAGACACATATTAATCAAACTAAAAAAAAAAAAAAAAAATTGAACACAAAGGAAAATCCTAAAAGCATCAAGGAAAAAGCAACAAATAATATTCAAAGAAATCCACATAATGTTAATAGCTGATACTTCATCTGAAATTCTGCAGACCAGAAGGGAGGGGCAGGATATACTAAAAATGATGAAAGGAAATAACCCAGAAAGGATGTCATTCAGATTTTATGGAGAAATCAATGAAGAAAAAGAAATAAAGGGAATCCAGATTAGAAATGAAGAAAAACTCACTTTTTGCAGATGACACTATACTACACGTATAAAATCCTAAAGATACCACCAGAAAATTGCTAGAACTATTCAATGAGTTTAGTACAGTTGCAGGATAAAAAGCTTTTACACAGAAAATTAAACAACAAACAAAACAAAAAAGGAACCCACAGATTGGGAGAAAGTATTTACAAATGATGTGATAAGCAATCAGTCTCCAAGATTTGCAAAGAACTTATGATGCCCAGTACCATAAAAACAAACAACCCTCTCGAAAAATGGGCAGAAGACCTGAATCGACGTTTCTCCAAAGAGGACAGACAGATGACCTATAAGCCCATGAAAAGATATCCAGCACTGTTAGTTAATAGACAATCTCTTTTCACTACTTTTTGAGTATATAATACTGTATTATTAACTAGAAAAATAATAGATAATTACAAATCAAAACAACCATGAAATCTTACTTCATACCGGTCAGAATGGATATCATAAAAAAAAGAAAAATCCACAAATGACAAATGCTAGAGGGAGTGTGGAGAGAAGGGAACCCTCCTACACTGTTGGAGGGAATGTGAATTGGTGTAGCTATTGTGGAGAAAGTATGGAGATTTCTTTTTTTTTTTTAATTGTTTTTGCCATACATTGTCATGATATCACCATGGGTTTACATATGCTTCCCCTCCAGAACCCCCCTCCCTCTTCCCTCTCCCCCCGGGAAATCTCCCTGCACCAGCCCCGAGCATCAATCCTGGGCTGGCGATTGATTAGACATATGAAAATTAACATGCTTCAATGCCCTTCTCCCATATCACCCCACCCTTACCCTCATCCACAAAGTCCACAAGTC